>CAJHIA010000001.1:0-80152 GCA_905066765.1 Sclerotinia trifoliorum | reverse complement strand
AGTGCATATAGTTGTCGATAACCATGGAGGTTGCAAAGCTCAAATTACTCAAGGTGCCTTGATAAAGTACATTTAACCTTTTAAATCATTTTTCTATACTAACTGTTCGTAGTGCAATCTTCAATGACACTGATCGTGTGGTAAAGGACTTTCCAGTACCAGTATGCCAAGTGGTACAAATCAAACCAATGGGTGCGGGAGTAAATGGACAGGCCGAAAGATTCAGACTGGTTGTGAGCGACATTCAGAACTTTGTACAGTGCATGCTTGCCACTCGTAAGTAGAATCCAGTTGTAGCTATTTAGGCCTTTGCCAGCACGATTTGACTGATGAGATTTCAGAGGCAAATCATGTAATACACGATGGAAAATTGACAAAAGGTTGCTTCATTCGTCTGAAGAACTACCAGGCAAATGAAGTTAAAGGCAAAAGGTCAGTTGGATATTCACAGATGTCTTCCTATGGGATGTTGTTGCCTAACTTTTTTAGAATTTTGATTATTCTCGATGTCGATGTCATCGAGAGTTTGGGAACGATGGAAAAGATCGGAGAACCAACTGCGGTCAAGGTCGAAGAAGATGTCAAACCACACAATACTACAATTGGCGGAGGTGGCTTTTATGGAACTAAACCTCAACCCCAACAACCTGCCGCTCAAGATCGTGCGCCCCATCCCGCAATGGTCCGTCCAACTCCTCGTCTCACGCCACCATATATCCTATTGAGTCACTATCACCGTACGCTCATAAATGGACAATCAAAGCAAGAGTTACGAGTAAATCGGATATCAGAACATGGCACAAACAAAACAGTGAAGGCAAGCTCTTTAGCGTCAATCTTCTGGATGAGAGTGGCGAGATTAAGGCAACGGGCTTCAACGAGCAGTGCGACGCTTTATATGAGCTTTTCCAGGAAGGCAACGTCTATTATATTACGAGTCCTTGTCGAGTTCAAATTGCGAAGAAGCAATTTTCCAATATCAATAATGACTACGAGCTCATGTTCGAACGAGATACCCTGGTGGAGAAAGCCGAAGACCAAGATAATGTCCCTCAAGTACGATACAACTTTTCCAACATTGGAGATTTACAAACAATCGAAAAAGACAGCACAGTTGATCTCATCGCTGTGCTCAAGGAAGTTGGAGAAACCTCAGAAATTACGTCAAAGACGACTAATAAACCATACAGCAGAGAGAGTTGACATTAGTTGATGATACTGGATATTCCGTCAGATTAACTATATGGGGCAAGACTGCAACCTCTTTTGATGCTAGCCCGGAGTCGGTCGTAGCCTTTAAGGGTGTCAAAGTTTCCGATTTTGGGGGTAGAAGTCTAAGTTTGCTGTCTTCTGGTTCCATGTCCTTTGACCCGGATATTCAAGAAGCCCACAAGCTTAAGGGATGGTACGACTCCCAAGGTCGCACAGAAAACTTTGCCTCACATAGCAACATGGCTAGTGCTGGAGCAGCAGGCGGCCGTCAGGACCCCCTCAAGACCGTTGCCCAAATCAAAGAGGAAGGTCTTGGAATGTCCGAGGAGAACACAGATTATTTTTCAATCAGAGCCACCATCGTCTACATCAAACAAGACAATTTCTGCTACCCCTGCTGTCTCAACGAAAATTGCAGTAAAAAAGTCGTCGACCAAAATGATGGCACATGGCGCTGCGAAAAATGTAACCAAACCCATCCTAAAGCCGAATATCGCTACATCCTCTCCTAAACGTCAATGATCATACCGGCCAATTATGGTTAA
Source organism: Sclerotinia trifoliorum (assembly GCA_905066765.1). Classification (NCBI taxonomy): domain Eukaryota; kingdom Fungi; phylum Ascomycota; class Leotiomycetes; order Helotiales; family Sclerotiniaceae; genus Sclerotinia; species Sclerotinia trifoliorum. Next base: position 78,395 of record CAJHIA010000001.1, on the reverse strand, counting down.
CGGCATTTGAAGAAGTGGGAAGACTCATAATGGGAATGAGTGCAGATGAGATGATGGAGTTGAAGGAAAATGATCAGTCGGCCTTGGAAAAGGTATTCGATGATGCAAATTGCAAGATGATAATATTCAAATGCAGAGGCAAAACGGAAAACTTCCAAGAGCAAGCGAGGTATGTGAACTTCAACTTTATATTCTCACGACTTCAATTCGCGAACGTGTGACTAACCATCAATTGCAGGGTCCGTTATCAAGTCAATTCTGCTTCGGCTGTGAACTATGGTGTTGATGCCTTGAAGTTGGCGGAGATGATCAAGGCGTATAATATTGATTAGATGTATAAGTATATGGCTAGCATGTTGCGATTATAACCTAAGAATAAGAAAATGAGGTTGGTGGCGCCTGAGGCTGGCGAGCTTTATCAATGAGCATGATACGTTTGATGAATTGGTGAATGTACTTCATACAATTTGGCGTTGCGTGGTTACTCTCATTTCATGTCCAATAAGCCGATAAAGTTTTGCACGAAAAATGATGAAAAATATTGCCACAAATAGTGCATGCCCATTTGCTTGCTTGCTCGTTCCTTCATTCATATCATTGCTTCCTCTAGTTCATAGAATCATTCCTATCATATCTTCATAAGACGCCGCCCCATACGCCACTGCTTTCGATTTCTTCGAAAAGCTTAACTGTGTATCACACCATGCACCAGATATCGCTTTTCACGACTTATTATCCATATCGTGTCTTCCCGAAAAGCAAAACCCTTCCGTTTTGACGGCTAACTTGATCCTCTTCCACCGTAACTAAAATCAATACATCTCCGTCATTATATCCTCATCCTCGATTACGGTATTCCAATCCATAGGATCCACAGTCACACCACCAACCTTCTTCGCCTTGCTCTTAGCTCTCTGAGCACTGTCGAGATATCGCTTATCATGTGTCAATACTCTGTCTGTGACTTTGATTTGTTTGGCTAGAGATTGGATACGTCGAGTCGATGCCACTAAATCAATTTGAACCTGGGTTTCCGAAAGGACAGGTCCAGTTGGTGAGAAAGCGAGGACTGCATGTCCAGATTGATCTCGAATCATAGTTGCAGGTAAGGTGCCGTCGGCAATCATGCTTTGTATAAGATCTTCAATTTGTTTAATTGAAGTCAACTTTACACCAGTTTCTGCACTCGTCGTGAGGCTCATAATATCCGCAGCTCCAATTTTCGAATAAATATTAGCGAGGTTACGGATTTGAAATTTTTGATAGGCGCACAGAACACAGTACATTAGACCGAAATTACCATCGTCAGTCCATAATTGTCGACCGAACTCGGCTTCACTCTTTAGTCGCGCAGCTGATCCAGTTTCAAAAATGCTGGCGAGAGCTTCATATGGTTTTGCAATAATATGGTATGCTTTAGCGGCAGGAGCAGAAGTGGTTTGTGGAAGCTGGAGAACCCTTCCATATTGAAGAATTCCAACGAGTAACCATTTTTTATATGCTTCAACCATAACGAGACTTACACCACCTTCGTTCACCGGGTACGTTATAGCATCCTCCAACATCTCTAATGCAGCATCCCATTTATGTAAACCAATGTAGACTGATCCGGCGTAATAGAAATACTCTAGAACGTCAAGAGGTTTTAGTTTGGAAGTGAAGCCCGATTTGATCGTCACATAGGATTGTGCTGGTAAGTCGGCCTCGCAAAGAAATTTTGTGTATGATACTGGCTCTTTGGCGGGGATGTAAAGGACAGGTTTGTCAAGAAGTTCTGTGATGGCAGTGAAACATCGTGTTTGGAGAGCCAATCGAACAAGAAATAAATGATTCGAGGTCAGGACTGATCCCGAGGGGTCGATTCGAAGTAGAGGTTCTCGAATTGGTGGGATGGCAGCGCCGGGCTTTACGAGCTTTAGTATTTCTTAATGTAACACCAAAAGCGTTACTTTTACGCACCTGATGTTGCTGCGAAGCAACTTCCGCTACAAAACTCATGATATCTTGCAATTCCTCACCAAGATATCGAATCTGCCTTCGATCGAAACTGTGTAGGAAACTTGTCGCTTTATCCCATAAATCGTCGATGTTGATTCCCTTCTCATTTTTGTAAGCTGCAGCGATATGGGCATTTAGAATGTAAATATATGGAACAGTATTTAACGAGGGGTTGATAACCTAATATAAACATATTAGCTCATGGCTGACGGTAATATATACACCACTGCTCACATCTAAAGGACTTTCACCACCCGCAGTGCTCTGTAGCAAAGTCTTCTCTGATGTTTTCTTCAAAGTCTCGATTTGCGATATGATACCAGCATCGTATTGCGAATCTGAGAGAGGTACCAAAGGCGCGGGATGAGGGGGAAATAAAAGCATCCGGGACAGGAAATTATCCATCTTGAAAGTAGGGTATGCGACCAGATAATGAGCGTTTGATTAATTGCACACCTCTCGAGGGTTCGAATCGGTCTCAGATAGCTTTCCGTAAAAAATCAACGGGGCAATCTCAAATTCTCAAATTTGACACCCGAATCACCAAAGATAGTTTCGAGATATTGTGTTTGGAGTCTCAACGCTAACACTACCATGTAGAATGAGGGGACGGAGATGCGAGAGGCTATGATGTTGCCTTGGAGCTCCAGCCAGGTCTGGGGTTAATTTAAGCTAGCGGCCGCCTGCTCCGGCTCTAATCACGTGTTATCAGAAATCAGTCATCGCATTGAGGGGTGGAACAAAAGCATTCATTACTTTTTTACCAATACTATTTCGAGTGGATCTATAACACGCTCTTGAGCTTTTACCATAAATCTCGGTGGTGATAAATTTATAATCATTCTAGAATCATTATCGAGTCTTTCACTCGTGACTCTTTCAATTTCCATGTCTCTCACAAACGCAACCCCAGCAGAAGCTGCAAGCGGGGCAAAGACTGCGTCTCACATTCTGGCTACACTTCCAACGTCCTCGAGAAATGTAGCTTTGACTGCTATTCACGATGCACTCCTACAGAATAAAGAAAATATACTAGCCGCTAATGCCCGGGATCTCGAATTGGCTAAAAGGGAAGCCGAGAGTGGTCGCTTGAGCTTAAGTATAGTGTCGAGATTGGATTTGGGGAAGAAAGGAAAATATGAAGATATGTTGAAGGGAATTTTGGATGTCAGAGATCTTGACGACCCTGGTATTTTGCTTTGTTCCCTATGAAAATAAACTTCTGCTGATCGCTCAACACAGTTGGAAAAGTCACACTACGAACACGACTTGACGATGGTCTGGACCTTGAGAGAGTGTCATGTCCGATTGGAGTACTTCTGATCATTTTTGAAGCACGTCCTGAAGTGATTGCCAACATCGCGTCGTTAGCAATAAAGTCCGGGAATGCTGCTATCTTAAAAGGTAGGACAAAATATTATTTTAATTATTCACATGAGAGCTAATACTTTGCAGGTGGCAAAGAATCTACCGAATCTTTCATTGCTATCTCCACGGTGATATCAGTGGCCTTGCAGTCAACTGAAGTTCCAGCAGCTGCTATACAATTAGTCACAACCAGGGACGTAATCCCTCAATTATTGGCATTGGACCAATATATTGATCTTGTAATCCCAAGAGGTTCAAATGAATTGGTCAGATACATCAAGGAAAATACTAAAATTCCAGTCATGGGTCACGCAGATGGCCTCTGCTCGATATATCTTGAGAATACTGCTGACCCGGCAATGGCAATAAGAGTCATCGTTGACTCGAAAACTTCATATCCAGCAGCATGCAACAGCGTGGAGACTTTGTTAGTCGAGCAAGCTGCTCTAGAGACAGTTCTACCACAAGCTGCGGAAGCACTTCTAGAGAAGGGTGTCTCGTTAAGATGTGATGTTTCTAGCAAAGCAGCTCTCTCGTCAAAACTTCCTTCTCACCAAGCAGTTTTCCTTCAGGATGCAGTGGACAGTGATTTTGATACGGAACACCTATCACTTACTCTTGCCATCAAAACCGTTTCTAATCTCAACGAGGCCATCTCACATATCAATATCCATGGTTCCCACCACACTGATGTAATTCTCACCTCATCCTCTGAACTTGCTGAGCGATTTATGGCTAGTGTGGACTCGGCAGGTGTTTTCTGGAACACTTCCAGTCGTATGGCTGATGGAATGCGGTTCGGATTCGGTACTGAAGTAGGAATATCAACAAACAAGATCCATGCACGAGGACCAGTTGGTTTGGAAGGTCTCATGATCTATAAATACAAAATTCGCGGTAATGGCCAGATGTCTGTTGAATATGGAGAGGGAGAGGGCCAAAAAAGATTTAAGCATGAAAATCTCTCGATATAAATTACTTGTCGCGTTAGCAAAAGCACCCATTCGATGACAAGCGTACCGGCCACATGTAGGTATGATCCGCCAAACGTGTGATAGCGTGCGTCTTTCTTTTCGCCCCTTCAAACCTCCAAGAAATTGGTCCAAACATCATTTCTCCACTTATTCTGTCACGGTATCGACTCCATTTCTTGGCATGCCTGTCGGTACTTCCTCCCCAAACTTACCGTCCCTTGGCTTTCTTTCTAATAAATCATTACCATCCATAGGATCTCCTCCTAAGCTTATGCAAGCTTAGTTTAAAGCTTTTCAAGTGGTTTACCACGTTTCCTGATGGATATTTTCTCGCTTCCCAAATGCATGCTCGATAGGTTAACTTAAAACCAACGACCCCTGAAGCCCCTTGACACAAACCAGGTAACAAACTCATGTAGCCAATGACATTCAACCTTGGAATGATATTTTGACATTTTTAATACCTTTTACTTGCGGTTGATTTGTCCATCTACTCAATTGAGATATATTGATCTGAAAAATATGGGGAGAGTGATATGCTTGCCACTTGCAAAACATCGAGCTTTGCAGCCGCCCGCTTGGCGTATAGGCTTGGAGTAGAAATGTTTAAGTATGAGCGTCGCCCGTGGATATTGGAAGGTTACGGCCGGCCGCAGATTGCTTCAAGAAAGAGTCCCAGATATTTCCATTCGATTGAGGTGTAATATTTTTAAAATAAGAATTCTTACGTCGGAGCAAGAATATCCAAAATAAAATGTTGGTTTCTAATTTGTTTACGACGGTGGCATTTGGCACGGTTGTGTGTGCGAGGGCTGTTGAAAGGAGTGACCGTGAGTAATTCTAGGTTTCCTAGCATTCCAACTTCATCCCAATTCATCGTCAATTATTATTTCCATGGGGCTTCTTCCCACCCAGATCACCTCGAAAATATGACGGAAGCTAACAATTTGTCACAGGCTCATCTCAACAACCCATAACCGATCCCTCTTTGCCTCGTCCAAATCCTTCGTCACAATTTTGCATTTTCACGCCATCGCTTCCAATGCCACCCGTTTCCTTCACATCCACACTTCCTTCATCTCTTCACCATCATCTTCCGAACGTCCTTCTCTCCCATTCATTCTTTAACTCCAATCTCCCAGCTTCAGGCTCCACGGTTCCCATGATCTCAAGTCTCTCGCTCTCCGAAGAAACCGGCGACGCTTCTCTTCAAGGAATCTTCCTCGGTCTCGTCTACACACCCAGTAGCAGTAAATCTTCCTCTGCACCTCCTTCCACCTCTCTCCCAAAGCCGCAGGAATCAAAACCGGAATCAAAATCCCATCGCTGTTCTCGACCTTCTAAATCTAAAGTGGATGAACAAGACGATTTCGATAAATCGTGGGGTCATATTAGTAATCATGAGATTCGTTCCCCTATTTTGTCGGTACCACAGTCGAGTCCCTCCATGGAGATGAGAAGATGTTTTACAGAGGCAGTGGAGGGAATAAGGGAGTGAAATGGTGGAGGGTACGTTAAATTTTCCGGAGGATGGAGGACGGATGCGATTCTTGATTTGGCGGGTTGATTGAGTAATGTGAATGAAATATATCTAATTTCACGAATTGGCTGTTTATGAATGGATGGATATGGTACTGGAATGGCGAGCGCGGAGAGTTCTTAAAACAATTGGCGTCAGGACATGAATTCTATTATTTTTATTTTGGCGTATATGATATTGTTGGAGCCGGACTTGACAGAGATGAGATAGGATGGATTGTGTGTAACAATGATTAAGCATAAATCTATTAACTAACGACAATAAACGACCTCGTAAAAGAGGACTGCTAGGATTCATCAGTCATACAATCTTCTACCAAATAATGATTTTAAATAGTCTATTCAATTTGCGTGAATATTATTCGAAATAGATCTCATTTTTACTTCTCTCAACAATGCCGCAAGTAACGGCCTGTCGCTCATCTAGGTTTAGACTTCTACGTTAACAAGACATTAATACAGAGTTTTTAAATCTCATGTTTTTGTTTTGGCTGCGTAAAGTTACGAGCGAAACTTTTTTTTTTTTACTTGTCTGTTGATGATATTGGTTGTGTTTGGTTTACTGCTCCAGTTTCTTCATGCTATCATCCTATTCGCTCTCATTCTCGTTATGTATATTGTGTATCTTATCATCTACTCGATTTTCATTAAAATCAACCCCTAATTAATTGAGCCGCTCTCCACCAGTCACAAGGATAAGGTTTGTCCCGAACGCTCCAAAGCATGTGGAACAGCCCTCGTTTCATACTTGCTTCTTTGCAGGAGGTGATATATTGAGAGTGGTACTCTTATGAAGTATGAAGCGTATGCTTATAAGATGGAAAATGGATGTGAATAGGGGAAAAGGGGATTAACCATGCTTTTTGCGCTGAGTGTGCTAAAGGGGATGGTTGGGGCTTTTGATCGAGGATATTTTCACTGTTTATTAGTTATTTGTTTAAATAGGTATTTCGTGCTGGAATTACTTATTGGCCCCTCCCTCTATAAATATACCTATAGAACAAGAAAACCCCGAGAAATCTTTACAATGCATTGACATAGGGAGTTAGTAGAAACATGGGACCTACCCGCCAAGGGTTTTTGCTCAGTGTTTGAACAGATGACGGTATTTTGCATTTTACCGTGACACACAACATGATTGGAACATTTGGATTTTGATAATGGTACAGCTACACAGACAAAGATATGCACCTCTCAACATACATACTCACCGTCGCGAACTACAACTTATTTTATCATCGCCCATCTTGCACGTTTATCACAACCACGGCCACAAAACTTAAACCTTCGAATTTTCATTCTCTATTCTAATACCTCCTTCCACTCTCCGAATCTGTATTTTCTACTTCATTCTTGCACATCCCATACAATTCAATAAATCCTACTCGAACTTTCTATCTTCAAAAGTTCGTGAAGATATCAGTTGTAAAGATTTATGTCTTCTTTATTAATGACTTATATTGAATGAGTCATTCTCTATTCACTCATCTATAGACTCCTGAGTTCTCACCAGATCCTATTTCAGTAGGTATCTCAGCACCTGGTGTGTTTCTGTGTTTCTTAGCTATAAATATAAATACATCTTGTTATTAAGAAATATCAAAATTGAAAGGAAAAAATCGGGTGGAACGTTTTCCTGGTGGCTGATGATTGAGAATTTTTGGAGTACTGTGATTCTATTGGAAGTTTAATTTTGGATACATAGAATTTGGGAATTTTGTTACAAGAGATGAAAGGTGGAGAGGATCGTTGAAGGATTATGTATAGTAGAAATTTGGATAATCTTAGTCTTAACTTCTTCTGACAACTACTTCCTCTGTATCTATTTTATTGATAGTAAGAACTCCGTGTTCATGATCATTACTACCGATATAATTATATGATTGATCACTTATATCTTGTATATTCCCCCAACCCAAAGGATTCGCAATCAAAAACCCCCAATTTCATCCCTTTAATTTTAAAAGTAGATCTAGTAATTAGGATCAGAAAGTGTTGCGAAACCATTTCCCAATTGTTGTATCTCTTTCCGTTTCGCTACTGTATTGAAATCCTATACAATGATGATATTTTATAATCTCCCTCGGAAAACCACTGGAATCAAACGTTGTCGCGCGGTGGGAAAGAAGAGCCTTAATAATAACTGTTCTGTGTAAATATTATATTCTACCACTTAATAATACCTAATTAGACTCAAATCAGGCTTATCTGTATATTGTTCTGAAGAATAACTATTACTTGATTGTATATCATTTAAATTTTAAAAATTTGAGTATATAAACTTCCAGATTCTTAGTTATTTCTCTTCATAGAACATCCATCACTGGGGCAATATTATAGATTTTGAAGATTTGAATTTTCTTTTGCAATTCATTAGCAAATTCAAGGTTAATTAAAGTGAGGAAGAAAGTCCAGAAGTAAAGAAAGACTTCTAAATAGTGGTTGAAGGAAAAGGGACTGAGGTAGCGAGGATAGGAGATTCAGTTGAGTGATAATTAGGTTATATCTTGAAGATGATGATAAGATTACAAGTTTTCCAGTGATGGTATTCTCGCTGCTATTATATAAATCACTATCAAAACTAAATCCTTTACGTTTCTTGTTCATCTGTTGAACACTTTGCATCAAATCCCAAATAATTTGTCAATAGCAATAACATAGAAATTTCCAATAGGAAATAACTATAAAACCTACTGCAAACAGTTGAACAGCATTCAGACTAAGAAGATAATTAGGCATTAATTAGCCCAATACTATCCAATATTTCGTGATATATCAAACAAACTCAACGCTGATAAAATAAACGGGATTACAATAAATAGGTCAATTAAAATAATTATTCTGATCCTGTATGAAAAATAAAAAGTTAACTAATTCCCAAACTTCCACTAATTATACAAGAATTAGTTTCTTGAATCTCTTCTGTTATCATCCATATCTATGAGAAAAACTGCCAGACAGACAGATAGATTCCGATTAATTATAATAAGGTTAAGCGGAGACGAGTAGTAAGATTATTAGGTGTTGAAAGTAAGAGTTATGGGGATAAAATGGTAGATTTCATTACAGTCCCAAGGAATATTAATAAGACGGACGTGTGCAAGTTGATGCATTTGGAAGTATTAAGAATGCTATAATGCAAGACCAGAAGAAATTGCTGTTGTTAATGGTTAAGATAAAAAGGTCAAAAAGTAATGTGGAGTGTTGATGAACCATTTAGAGCACGAAAGGCAGCTCGTAGAGGTTTGAGTAGGAGGAAACAACAGAAGATGGGGCAGAAATATTAGGAGTTTTAGATCGTGCTATACCTCTTAGTCGTGTTCCGTTGAGAGAAATGACTTCTTTAGGGGAGAAATCTACCGACTCGTCACATCAAAGTCAAAGTCTTTCAAAGGAGAGACAAGATGATTGGATAACAGGCGATGACGATGAAGAAGCATTAATCTGGGCCGCTCAGCAAGAAGAAGATAGATTAGCTCGAGAGAAGAGAAAAGAGATGGAAAAGATGAAGAACTTAGTGGAGGAGTTGCCGCAGCTTTAGCAAAGTTACGTGAGAAACACTGAGATATTTGAGGATTATGATATTCTATTGCTATTTCTTCATCTACTGTGATGTATCTCTAACCTGCTGAATGACATTCTCTTACTCTACATGAACTCGGGAATCGACCTAAGAACATATTTTGCTGTGGACAATGAACTGCTGGTTTGCCTATCCTTCCATTTTGGGCTAATGTCATGACTTTCATGTCCTGACACTTATTATGCGCAACGTTCTATCCCTACAGCGTTGCGTTGCCTTTAAGCTCTGGCTAAATCTGAGGATCTCGTGTTTGAATCCCAATGGTGCGGCAGGCCTTTTAGACCACATCCCGATTGATATTCCAGTAGAGACTATAATTTGAGGTTGGAAACTAGAATAGCGTTTTCCACGATAATCTCAATTTACCTGCAATAGGAACCATGTATGTAGGCCATATACGTGGGCCAAATATTCCATGCTGCTAAAATGTTAAATCTTGAAACCAGTCAATTTCGATTTGATGTATGGGTTGGACTAGACCTCCCATTACATATCATGTTTTTGACGGTCTTTTTTGCAGATATATCTCTCCTTTTATGCATTTTGTGTTGCATTCTATACGGTCTTGACTCTGTATTATGGAGAAGGCTTGTGTACCTTCTCGTCAAAGGTTTAACCTCTCTTCTTCAATTTCTCTGTCTGGTCGAGGCTGTCCTCAACATCTTCATCGCCTTTGGTGTTTTATTTACCGATATCCTCTTCCTTTTCAATTTTCTGACCCAACACATACATCCCAATCATATATCCGAGTATAGCGCCCTGTACTTTTCAATCGATGTTCGAAGAACAGTGTTGCGAACATCCTCATCTTTCCAAATCTGAAGTCGGGATCATGGGCCAGGGTGTAAATCCATCTAGATACTTTTTCTCAAGAAGCAATAAATGGGGCTTTGAAGTTAGTTGCTTTCCTATCAGTGTCTATATATTCTTTTCAGCTTATAGTTGCTTAGTACGTAAAAGCTGGTGCTATTTAGTCATCGTGAAGGAATTCGTCTAGGTCAATCTGTGCAGCTATATTGAGATTTTCTATATAGTCCAAGCCCTATTTCTTTGATGAATTCTTACATCTATAATTTACTTATCTTAGATGTGACGCTCAAATAGCTTTATCGCCGCTGTTTATGCTTTAGAATAGAATTCTTTTAGAAATGGATATTTTTCTGTTTTATTTATATATTTTGTTGCTAGTTAGACTTTATATGAAAAGTTTTGAGCAGTCTTTTATTAACACTTTGAGACTCTATGGCAGCGGTCTCTATCGCCCTCACCTGTCTCTCGTCATAGATTGAAGATTCATTCCTTATCATTGATTCTTTAATTCTGGTTATTTACTCTTCTCATTGAGAAAGTTTCTCGTCAAGGGCTCCTAGTTCTTGTAACTCGATCGAAAACAATTGAGGAAGTTTTATCATGAATATCTCAGTCCTTAGTTCATTGATCGTTGACCATTATTGTATGGATACTTCTCTTAAGCTATCAGCCTCTTCGACTATCTTTTAAAGAATTCAGAAGCTAGCTTTCCTTTTTGTATGTCCTGATCTGAGCTAGCTCCTTTCAGATAGCTTCGAAAGATTTCGTTAAATTCAGTCAAGTAACTGCGTTGAAATGCTTTGATCATTTAGTCGTTATGCCACTGAGCAATTTATCTTTGTTTTCCCGGAATCGATAGTAGTTGAAACTTGTTGCACGCGGAGTTGTTTGATGGACTGCTTATGGGGTTTCGACTATTTTATCCGCTTTTCTCGAAGTCTTGAATTATCTCGGTTTATTCGAACATTTATTCTACATAGAGAGGCCATTTTCTTCTTGAGTTTCTTCTATATTTTGATTCTGTTAAGCAATTAGTTAAGTTCACTTAGCTTGGCTGTCTAGCCTTGATGTATTGCTTTTATTTACCATTTCGTTCGTTCAGATTGTCACGAGCTCTAACGACCTCGTCTTCTTAGCCATTCCGTCTATCTATATTGATACTTGAAATTTATAATCATTCGGTTCTAAATCCCCTACTCTACATTCCGGCCACCCCCTCATTCCGGCTATTTTCCTTACCAAAAATGACAAAAATCAACATTTACAACTTTCATATTTATAAATACAATTTTTTGAAATCTTAAATATAAATTTACTATTTATTTAATAATAAATTCTGAAATTTTATTTGTATATAAATTATATATAAATTTAAAACTTAAAAACTTAAATAAATTTTTAATAAAATTTTTAAAAATAAAATATAAATTTTTTAAAATATTTATACTATAATTGATCAAACAGATTATATTCAACTTATTATTATTATTATTTTTAAATAAAAGTTTCTAATTTTTAATTATTAAAAACAAATCAATATTCTATTTATACTTTGATATATATTCAATATTTAAATCTTAAATTTTCATTAAACTATCTCAAAAGTTAAGAATCTAAATAATATAAACCTTTAATAAAGATATAATAAAAAAAGAGATTATATATTTCTGTTACGAAATCATTTTATAGAATGTCACAAGGTAACAGTCAACCTGTCTTTATAAGCTTTGACCTTGTTGAAAAGCAAAGCAATTTGTATATAAATTTGTATAGTAATTGTTTTATATAATCTTTCTATTTTCAACAAATTTGGATATATAGTTTGATCTTAATTATATAATAGAGTTTTTAAGAGTATAGGTTTTTGTAGGTTTTTTGAAGTTTTTAGGAGTATAGGTTTTTGAAGGCTTTCAAAATAGATTAATATATAATCAGAATAGTTTTATAATTTAAAAGTTTTATATTCAATTTAATTATCAATTAATTTATTTATATTTTAATTGATCTAATAATATATTTATTTTTGAATAGATAATTAATGATTATTAATTTTAATTTATAATTATCAATTATACAAAAATCTGAGGTAATTATTGTTTCGATTAGATTGTTATATTTTGAGTATTATTATAATTAAATTATATATAATATAATAATTTTCAATCAATAGTTTACTAAATTGTTTTTATTCAATCCAATCGGGATTTTTATTCAAATTATTATTATTATAAAATATAAATAAACAATTTAGATATTCATTTTTGATTTATTTTATAAAGATTATAATAAATATTGAGTTTTTGTTATATAAATTGATTTTTATTATATCTTTAACAAATAACTTTTTTTAACTTTTATATAAAGGATTTTATAATTGATCTTCTTTTTCTAAAGAATTATATTCAATTGAATTGAATTATTCTTTAATAATCTAATAATCAAAATTATTAATAATTAACTAAATGAAAATATGAAATTTGAGATTCATCATTTATTTCTTAATTATAAATTGTTTAGACAAGGATTCAATAGAATATTCGAAGAAATAAATTCTAATTATATAATTGAAAAAGCATTACAATAATTCAAACAGATTGAATCAATTACAATTTATATTATCAAGTTTTAATAATATATTAGATATATTATCTAGAATAATAATTATTTAAAATCATAATTTTATAAAGGATTGAAAAATATCATTAAAAACGAATTAATGAAAATTTTAAAACTATTTAATCTTTTCGAATTAATTAAAATCTTTATTTTCATTGATAATCGATTTTATAAACAACGAATAAAGAAAAAGAAATCATTTAGGAAAACAAAAATTCCAAAACCTTATTATCAAAATAGATATTATAATATCAATAATCTAATAGAATTGAATAATATTAAACAATATTATATAAAATTAAATAATCTAAATATTAACAAAAAAAAGTATAAAAAGAATAATTTATATTTTATTTATAGAAAAAGCAGATATATATTTCAAGATTGTTTTCAAAAGAAAAAATTATTTATTATAAAAAACAGAAAACAAATAAGATTTGAAAACAAAAGATAGAATTCTCGAGAAATAGGGATTTTAGAAGGAAATTTGAAGAAAATAAGATTATTAGAAAAAGATCTATTTCAATTCAATTCTGAATAATTAAAGAAATTAGATATTAATAATCAAAACCCTAGAACTAGTATTGAGAATAGTATCGATTATAAAGGAGAATCTTTAGAAGATCTCGAATTAAAAGATAAAGAATCAATCAAGGAATTCGAGGAGAATCAATAATTAATTGAGTCCTATCATTTATTTTGGGAAAATGAGTTATAGTATCTAATTAGTTATCTAAATAAGAAATAGATATAATATTATTATAAAAAAAAGAAATCTGATTTTATTAAGAAATATAGAATCTATAATTATTTTATTTTGTTAATATTCTATATAATAATATATAATAATATTTATTATATAATATTTAAGGAAAATATTAAAATAAATAATATTAAAAGTATATTATAAATATAGATTTTTATTTTTCAACAAAATATAAGAATATAATAAATATAATCTGGAAATTAAAATATATAAAAGATTTTATTATAAATCAGGATTTGTTATATTTAATAAAAGATTAATAAAAATAATAAAAAAATATCAAATCGAGATTATTATCGAGATTTTCAAATAGAATTAATAAGATTATTATTTATTATATTTTATCGATTATTAAATATAAACAAATATCAATATAAATAATTGAATTTCTTTATTGAAAAACAAATTATTGAATTATTATTATTAGAATTAAATAGTATTATAAAGATCGAATAATTGATTATAGAAATTAAATTAAAGAATCAATAAACAAATACCTTAATTAATTCTAAAATTATAAATATATTTATAAATCTCAACTTCGTTAAAGAAAATAGAATTCCTATAGAATTAAAATAAAACTTTTATTAATTAATATTACTAAAAGAAAAGAAAACTGGAATTAATAATTGAATATATAAAGAAACCAATATTATCAAAATGATTATATTAGATAGATATATCAAATAGATCAAAATGAATTTAATGTTATTGAATAGATATACAATTATTCTTGATACTTTGTAAATTAAGAAATATAATTCAAATATCGATTGAATAAAAAATACTTTAATATTCGATTATTATAATTGTGATAATGAATGATTATATAATCCGAAAGAATAGATTTTAAAAGATTAGATATTATATTATAATAACAATAAATCCTTTATTAATTGATAAAATCGATGAAAAAGAAATTCTAATATAATATAAAAAATTCATTAAACTTTTCGAAAATCTATAGAATTTGAAGGTTTTATCAAAATATAAATCTTAGGATTATAAGATCAATTTCAAAAAGGGATTTATATTCTTTGTTAAAAGTTGAAATTATATAATTTTAATATTATATAAATATAAAAAGAATACAAAATTAAAATTGAAAAGAAAAAATAGATTAGAAAATCCAAGTTCTTTTATATATTTAATATATTATTGATATTCAAGAAAAACGATCCAAATAATTAGTTTTATAAAGATTATTGTTAAATTAATAATAAAATAATCAAAAATATATATCTAATACTGAAAATTTAAAAGTTTAAAAATAAATTGAATAGAATAATAATCTATATGAAATTAAATCAAAAAATATTTTCAATTTGATATAAATAAAAAGGATTATGAATAAAAACAATTTTATTTTATTATTAGATTTATAAAAATATATAATTATATTGTTTGGATTAATTAATATATCAATTATATATCAATAATAGAATAATAAAATATTCAAAAAGTTCAATTTATTTATAATTTGTTATTTGAATGATATTTTAATTTTTTTTTA
Organism: Sclerotinia trifoliorum; assembly: GCA_905066765.1. Taxonomy (NCBI): domain Eukaryota; kingdom Fungi; phylum Ascomycota; class Leotiomycetes; order Helotiales; family Sclerotiniaceae; genus Sclerotinia; species Sclerotinia trifoliorum. Next base: position 63,228 of record CAJHIA010000001.1, on the reverse strand, counting down.
AAAAAAGAAGAAATATAAAGGATATATATTGAAAGTATTCAAAGTATTTAGAAAAGTAGATTCAAGATTCAAATTATCGAAATATAAGTTTAAAGTATAGAAGGTAATATTTTTAGAATATATTATTTAATTAAAACAAATAAATATAAATCTTAAAAAAACAAAGAAAATAAGGAATTGAAAAAGATTTAGGAATATTAAGAATATATAATCTATATTAGGATTTATCAATTTCTATTAAATATTTATAAAAAACTTTTTGAAAATAATAGAACCTTTTATCGAAATAATCAAAAAGAGAATAACTTTTATATAGAATAAAAAGATAAAATAGGTTTTCTAAGAAATCAAAGATAGATTTATAAAAGAATTTATTCTTTACAATTATTATAATAATCAAAAAAGTATTATTGAAATAGATATCTTTGATATTTGTATAATAAAAATTCATTTACAAAGAGATAATAATAGAAAATTATATTTTATTGTTTATTATTCAAATAAAATAAATAAAACAAAATAGAATTATAATATTTATAAAAAAGAATTTATAATTATTATAAAAATATTAAAATATTGAAGAATTTATTTTCAAAAAACTAAATTTCTAATAATCATTTATATTGATTATATAAATCTTTGAATCTTTATTATTATTAAGATCTTGGATAATTATAGATTAATTAGATAAATTAAAGAATTAATAGAATTTGATTTGATAATCAAATATATCAAAGGAAAAGATAATACAAAAGTAGATACTTTAAACAAATCATCAGATTACAAAAACGATAAAACTTATTAGAAAACAATGATCTTGAAATCTTTATTAAATGAAGATCTTATTCCTAATTTAACAAAAATTGTTATTATAGAAAATAAATCAATAAAGATTTGAAAGAATAAATTTGTAAAAATATAACAAAATAAAAAAGATATTAAATAACTAGAATTATTAATAATTATTGAAAGATTGTTTCAAATAAAGAACAAAATATAATTATTAAATAGTATCGTTTTTGAATATATTATAGAATAATATATATTATTAATTTATAGATATCAAAGAATATAAAGAATATATTTAAGAATCAAAAAGCAATATTGAAGTTTAGGATTCTATAATATAATTAATAAAGTAATCATTAAATATAATATTTGTATTAGAAATAAAGCTTTCTATTATATTCCTTATAGTTAGATAAATATTATCAAGATATTATTTATATTATAGAAATCAATATTATAGAATTTTATAAATTTATTATCAAAATCTAAGGATTTAATAATAAAAATAATATACAATTATCTTTTTATTATAATAAACAAATTAATAAAGTATTTGATATTTATATTATATTAAATAATATTAATTATAGAAATACTAATCTTTATATTTCTGAAAAAGATTATAATAGTATATAGATTATTAAAGAAAATACTTTCTGATAAAAATAAACTCTTTATATCGAAATTTTGAATTATTTTAATAATATTATTAGGAATAAAAAGAAAAATGTTTATTATATTTTATTTATAAATCAATAAAGAAAACAAGAGAATAAATCAAATTATCAAAGTTTATTTTCGATATTATATAAATTATTAATAAAACAATTAAATAGAACTTTTACTTTTAATATAATTTGTATATAATAATTCAATATTAGAAATGATACAAATCATTCTGAATTATATTAATTATAGATATGAATTGATTGTATATTGTAAATTAAGGATTATAGAAATAGAGAATCAATTTGTAATAATATAAACAAAAAGATTCAAAGAAGTTTATAAAGAAATAATAACAAAATTGAAATTTGTTATTAAAAGAAATATATATTATTATAATCGGAAATATAATCAGAAGTTAATATTAAAAGAAAGAAATAAAGTTTATTTATTTCGAAAAAATATCGAAACAAAAAGATCTAGTATAAAATTGGATTATAAGAAACTTGGATTATTCAAAATCAAGAAAATTAAAAAACCTTTGAATTATAAATTGATATTATCAAAAAGTATAAATATACATTCAATATTCTATATATCCTTATTCGAATTAATATCTCCAAAAGTATCTAAAACTTTTGAAACAGAAATTATATTTACAAATCAAGATATTGAATATAAAATGGAAAAGATATTAAATTATAAATATATTAAAAACAAAATCAAATACTTAATGAAATAGAAAGATTATTTCGATTTCGAAAATATATAGAAATTTGAAAAAGAAATCAAATATTTAAAAAAGTATTAGAAGTTTCGTTGATAGAATCCAGATTTATTCAAAAAAAAAAAGAATTCATTGTTTTTTACAAAAAAGAATCAAAAGAATCGAATTTGTTTGTAGGAATTTTATTAAGGTTAATAAAGTTAATTGATAATTGATCAAATTGATTAAAGATTAATTAATCAAATTGATTAAATTGATTAAATTAATCAAATTGATTAAAAGAATCGAAATTAACAATAGATATCGAGGATATAACAATTTCCTTTTTTTCTTTTCTCTTCTTCTTTTCCAAAGTATTCAATTCATTAAGATATTTGAGATTTTGTTTAATCATCTTTCTATAATGATTTTACAAATAATCTTATTGTTTTCGAAAACAAAGAATTTTAATTATAATCTTTTCTTCTTCTTTACAAAATTTTTTCTTTTATTTATTTAAAGATTCCTAATCATTTATTCAAGGAATTTCTTTATCCTAATCATTTTCCAAATGTTGCTTTGTATTATAAGGAATACAAGATTGTATATATTCAGAATAACAAATCTTTTGTAAATTATTTAGAATTTTTATATAACAAAAATCTTTTATATGATAATAAATATATAGAATTATTTCGATATTAGAATTCTCGATTTCAATTATAAAACAGAATTTCTCTTTGTTTTTTCAATGAATTTTGTTAGATTGTAAATCATTTATAATAAAGAAAAAGATCAAGATATGAAATAATAAAAAATTAATAAGTTATATATTAATTATAAATAATTAAGGATAATATTTGATTAAAAAAAAGATAATATTACAAAATCATTTTATAAAGTATTATAAAATAATAATCAATTTATCTTTATAAATTTTGATTTTATTGAAAAGTAAAGCAATTTATATATAAATTTGTATAATAATTGTTTTGTATAATCTTTTTATCTTTAATAAACTCGAATATATAATCTGATTTTAATCATATAATAAAGCCTTCAAAAGTATAGATTTTTATAAGTTCTTTGAAGTTTTCAAAAGTGTAGACTCCTGAAGACTCTCAAAATGGATTAGTATATAATCAGAATAGTTTTATAGTTTAGAAGTTTTATACTCAATTTAGTTATCAATTAATTTATTTATATTCTAATTGATCTAATAATATATTTATTTTCGAATAAATAATCAATGATTATTAATCTTAACCTACAATTACCAATTATACAAAAACCTGAGGCAACCACTGCCTCGACCAGATCGTTACAATTTCATAAATATTAAAAATTAAATAAACAATAAATATATTTATAAATTAATTTATATATTTAATATTTTATATATATATATAATAAAAATTTAAAATTAAATATTTTTATATTATAATATTTTTTAAATAGATAATAAAATAATTAAATTTTATAAAAAATTAAATATTATAATTAGGAAAATAATAAATATAAAAATCATTATAAGAATTAATAAAATTTCTGATAATTAAACATTTATTTATAAAGAAAATATTAGAAACATAGAATTATTATAATCAAAAAAAGTATTATTATTATTATTATTATATATATATATTATATAATAACTCTTTTTATAAATATATAAATAATAAAATAATAATACACATCTAATAATATTATTTATAATTAAAAAACTTATTCAATTTTATTTATTTATTATAAAGTTATTAATAAATGAAAATTATAATTTTGATATAAAAGTGATCGGAATAAAGAGTAGATTAGTCTCATAAGATATTTATCCACCCATCCATCCACTCCCTCTCCTTCTTTCCTTCCTCTTTCCCCCTTCCCTCCACCCTCTTTCCCTCTCCTTTCCTTTTCCCTCTTCCTCTCCTCCCTCTTCTCCTTTTCCTAACTCTTTCCTCCCTCTTTCCCCTTCCCTTGCCTTCCTTTCCTCTCCTCTCCACATACGCATACGCGTATCCATATAGCCTGCCAGCCAGTCAGGCACAAACCAACCATATACTCGGGCCGAAATTATAGGTGGAGTCGATTGAACTGGACGGGACTAGATTGAACTGGACTGGACTAGACTAGATAGATAATTAGATAGATGCAAGATCTTATATTAGAAAGATATAATATGATATACAGACATGTTCACCAAATCTTTCAAACATAATACACAAAACCTCAACTTCGAGAGAAAATAAGATTATTATTGCATTCAATGAATTCCTTCATGGATTCATTCTTCATCTTCAATCCAAATCCACCATCTCATTCCTCACCCACCCCCAGCATAGATACAAAAAACCAGTTTTCGCTCCCACTGTGCTCCCACTCCACTTCCACTCCCAACACACATTCCCATGAACATAAACAAAAACATAAAACACAATAAATAATCTATAACTTAACCCACAAACCCATAACCATCCATCCCCTTTCCATTCACCCGTCCATCCATTCCTTCCTCCGATCCATATAAATATGTAACCAACCACCTTACTACCCCCCTTACCCATCCATCATCATCCCCTTAATTCCACCCTCCCAATAAATCCAATCCCCAAGTAGCGACAAGGCCAAACCAGGCCCATACACTTAATCAAATCAATATAAACACAAACACCATGCTTCCGAGTCAATAAGGCATCGATACCATTCATTCATACCATCCATCCCTATATCTTAATTCAAACTCCCCTTCCAACCAAGAAAACGCCATGAACCCCAAGGACCCCAAGAACCCCAAACCTAGTCATCCATTCATGACATAGGTACGTACACCTGAAATAAAAGGTATCGCTCAAAAACGCCGTTAATGCATTCCCTTCCTTTCCCTCACGCTTTTCATCTTTGAATCGCCAACCTCGAATAATTACTTCCCATCACTTCTCATCTTCATAAAAATGCATCGCATCGCATCGCATCGCATCCATCATCAATGATGCGCGAATCACTTTTAAACACACGATAATAATCATCGTGCTTTCAGGTGCAGGTAAAATAACTCCTCTCCAAAAACAACGACTTATCAATCCGAAACGGCTCCTGCATCAATAACTTCAGATCCATCCGCTGCATTTCCTCCAGTTCTTCCTGATTCCCATCCTTCCATTTCATCTCTTCCATCCTCCTTGATTAAATCAAGTAAAACCAAACTATTTTTCTTAATTCTCTCAGGTCTATCCACAATTCCTCTCTCAAGAATGGTAGCTTCAGCTGTTTTGGCCCAAATATCATGTAAATCGGGGATATTTTCCATCAACAACCTAAGTTCTTCTCTTCCTAATGGACGCATCGGTGGACCTGCTGAAAGACTAGTTCTCCCTACCATACTGTCGTCTGATGTATTCCGTCTGGCGGCTATACAATTAGGTTTAACACAAAACCATTCATTGCATCTTGAAGAATCATGACCCGAGTTGTCTAGTGGATGTTGAGCCATAAGTTGTGGAGCCTTCTTTCTTCCCAGATGAGTAAATTTTGACATCTTGGATTTTGGTGTAACGGCATTAGGTTCGACAATAGGCAAGCGACTACTTTGTAAAAACCCATACCATTGATCGACAGCTGCTCTCCTCGCATTATATCCTTTCGTTTCCCAAAATCTTTGAGCTTGTCTTAATCCTCCTACGGTCAAGATGGTCGCATAAACTTCATCGGGTGGTCGGTCCTTCAAGTAACCTCTGATTGATCTTTCCACTCTTCCAACATACGAAGGAGGCCTTAATCGACGCGAAAATGATGACATGACCAAAGGAAATACTTGATGAACATGTAATAATGTTCTATCATCATACATACTCATGACATAAGATTCGAATGGGTTAAGCGTATATGGTAATCGTGTTAAAGGTGCCCCACGTCTTGCAAGGTGTTGAGCGTATATATTTCGGTAAGTTTCGAAGAAATGAAAGATTGTGAAGACGAGTGGGATTAATCGTTGACGCATTCGTTCATGTTGTGGTTGGAATTCTGCCTTTTGAGCTTCAGTTGTCCTTAAGAATATCTCCTTTCGAGCTTGTAGAGAGATCATGGTAGATAATTTCGATGCCACATGTAATCGATGCCATATTCCACCCAAGTAATGTAAATTCAGATTCCTAGGTTCCGGTAGAGGATATAATCGTATGGTATAATCGGGTAATGTATGTGCTGCATGATATCTGGCGATCGGTGCTTCATTCAATGTAACTAAAGCATGAAATGATCTGGAAACTTGTCGTAGGTCAAGTATTGTATGGATTGGTAGAGGTGCGATGATTTGAGCCTGTAATTCGTTTGGGAGTGCCAGGAAGAGATCAGAGAGTGTGACACTATGAAAGATTAGCAACTCATCCAACATTCATGAGAGAAACATGGCTCCTCCAAGGTTACCTTTGTCTTTCAATCCTTTCCACAATTAATCCCTGGTGAGTTTCGACAATTGATGGAGCTTTGTGCGTGATGTTAACTTTTGATCTTAAGGCACCTAACGAACCACTGAAACTTGGACGACGTTGTGTTCGTAATGAAGTGAGATCGTGTCCGAGTGAACGTTTCCTTTGATCGCTAGGTCTTAAAACCAAATTCTCATGATTCGCATTTCGTTGCCTTGATGGTAGATTGAATGTAGCTGCTTCCAATGGCGATGGCTCATGGTTAATGGTAGGAAGCGTCGAAGGACCAATTTGTGCATTGAATGTAATTCCCGTGGTGGATGGCGAAGCTGAAGTCGATCCATGGTCATTCTCATTAATCTGTCGTAATTTACTAAAGTACCGCTCTGAAGCGAATTCGGTGATGTGAGCTGGTTCCATCTCTTCCCCTACGTTTGGTCCCTTATCCCAATAGGTCGTAGAGTTGAAGTTCTTCGTAATTGATTAATCATATCAAAATCTATGGACGACACTCTTCGATGGGGAGAGTCGCCCGGGTTGAGAGGGTTGTGCTGAATTGGAATAAAGTTGCGGAAACGACGTCGCACGATTGGACCTCATGCATTATCGAAAATGCCGTCGAAAGTAATGATAAAGCCAACGGTGGCCAAAGAGGTTATCGAATGGTGGCAGCGTACCTTTGACCGGAATCGAAGAATTATCGGAGCGATGGTTGTTGAAGAGTGAAGCGAATGAGTAAAGGGACTCAGGTCGAATAATGAGGGATTGGGTGAGACGGGGGAGGGGGAGGATGGAGATAGAGATAGAGATAGAGATAGAGATGTAGTTGGAGTTGGAGGTGGATGGATGTACGGAGTACGAGGTACGAGTAAGGTTCTTGGATGGGGGTAGGGGTCTGGTAGTTTATAGTACAATTGGTAACGGACTAGTAACAGACTAGTAACGGACCAGTACAGACCCAGTACGGACGGGTATTTTTCAATTAAGAGCGAGATGATCCGGATTAAGAAATATTTCTCTATTGGGGGCCAAGGAAAGCAAAGTGTGATTTTTCGATGAATTGTGATGTGGCTCTTGACTGTTTGATGGACGTGACTCTTGACTGTGACTTGGGGGGCGGGGAGAAGATGTTGATGATGAAGAAAGGGAAGTACAATATCCGTCGTATTCAACCACCAAATCCAAATCAACCAGAGATTGATTAATGATTTACCCGGTCAGTGTGATGGCTGATTTGATAAGATAAATTCCGCTCAAATCGGAGAATCACCATGAAGATATTTCCTTTCTTTTCCTTTCCTTTCCTTTCCTTTCCTTTCCTATCAATCCTTTTCCCCTGTTTCTTTTTATATGTATTTTCTTCGTGAGGGTTTAGGGATAAAACGATAATCGTGGTAGGTCGATGGATGGATGTTGGACTTTCCCCCTTTGTCCTCGAGTAGGGATAGAACAAATGGAATGAGTAATAGAGTAGGTACAATAGGTAGAGTCAGCCAGGTAGGATGAACAGCAAACGAACGACACGAACGACACGAATAAAAATCTGGAACCTTTTCTGAGAAAAAGATTATTAAAGTGTGGCGGATGAGATTGATGAGATAGAGAAAGTCCTTCCTTCTAAGAAGAAAAAGGGTCGGAAAAAGGCAGGTATGTACTATGTATGTATGTATGTATGTAGTATGTATGTAGTATGACTAGGTAATTCGGTATATCGGGTGAATTAATGACATGATTGATTGATTGATTGGGAGGGATAGACACGTTTTCCCCTTGACGGGGTTTTTTTTATTTTCCTTATTCTCTTATTTCATTACATGAGTGAGTAACCAGAGTAGGAAGGATGGAGTAATCGCAAATCGGCAGAGTAGTAATACCGAATATGGATATTGGAAATGCGACCCAACGAAATAATAATGCAGCCGAGAGGTTGAAGGGAGGGAGGGAGGGAGGTAGGTAGGTAGGTAGGTTATTGATAAGATAATCGTATAAACAATTGGAAATAGAAGTAGCAAGAGAAGTAAGTGTTTGAATATATTTGAATTTGAATTTGAATTTGAATTTGAACATCACTTAACAGCTGATCTGATCTGATCTGACCTGACCTGATCTGATCTTCATCAATTGAAAGTAAAGATTAGTTTAGAATCAAGATCTCTCTCTCTCTCTCTCTCTCTCTCTTTAATTCTCCGTTTGAATCTATCTTATACGTATAAATATATATAACAATACAAATAAAAAACATATAATTATTTCATCTCGGTGTTTTACTTTGATATATTTATTTCCTCAATTTATTAACTCTCTCTCCCCTCTCTCTCTCATTCATATAATATAATATAATATAATATTCATCTTCTCTTCTCACTCTCATTCACATAATATACAACACTTCTCCTCTCCTCTCGTCTCCTCTTCTCGCTCATATAATATAAACATTTATCTTCTTCTCCCCTCCCTCCCTCCTCTCCTCCTTCCCTCGCTCACTCAATCGGCCCAATTATCCAACACATTCCCTCCAATTCGTCCAAATCCAAGCGTAAAAGCCGTAAACTTCTCACTCCCAGGGTCTTTATCATTTATTTCCGCCAAATCCTGTCTATATATACCCACTTTTAGTTTAGTGCCGAGAAATCGAAAGGGACCTTTCGGTCGGCGTCTTTATGGAGACTCCACACACACTTTTTTAGGTTCTCTCCACCGACTTTGAATTGTGGATCTTTTAAATCCGGTCCAAGTAATTGGAGAATGAGGAATGATGGAAGGAAAGGAAGGAGGAAAAGGGAAGGAAGAAAGAAGGAAAGAAAAGAAAAGAAAAGAAAAGAAGAGAAAGAAAAGGGATCATGGATGACGGATGACGGATGAATTATTGATGAGAAAGACTTGATACGGGAATGATGAAATTGATGGACTTGGTGGTATATGGAGAGTGGGGAGGATGAAGGAGGAGGGAGAATCGATACCGGTAGATCATCTACATTTATTTGTACCTAGGTAAAAAGGAAGGAAGGCAAGAAGTGGCCAAGTCGTAATCGTACTTACAGAGTCGAGAAGTACCTACTTACCATAAATCACATCTAGATTGACCAATCACGACAGCAATATCGTAGATTCGTAGATTCGTAGATTCGTAGATTCGTAGATTCGTAGATTCGTAGTTCTACATCAAAAAGCTAGATGATGATGATAATAATAATAATAATAATAATAAATCATCCCCCTCCATCTCCATCTATCAAAACATAACCAACATCTTTTTACCCAGGCATTATGTTATTCCTTATCCATTCCATCCATCAATCCATTCCATCCATCAATCCATCAATCCATCAATCCATCCATCAATCAATCAATCAGTACCAAATGTGCCACCCCCGGCTGTACCGAAAATAGACATGATGAATTCTTCCGTGATTATCCCCGAGCCCAATAGGATCAGCAGAATCCTCACTTAACATTATCAACGAAATCCATCTGCGAAGGATATTTGACCGAGATGATGAGATGATGAGATGATGAGATGATAGCTTTTTGCTCGGTAGTAGTACAACATGTAGGAATGAATCAATGAATCAATGAATCAGATCGGTCGCTTGCTTGCTTTGGTTTCATCATTTCTTCTTCTCATGTATAGAGAGATGGGAGTACAACATACATGACATTGTTGTTTTAATTGTTGTTCTACGTACATACATCCATCCATCCATCCATCCATACATACATACATACTTGTCTGGTCGGAAACATTCCTATTCATCGAAAGGATCGAAAAATAAATTTCATCGTCACTCCCGAATGATTTTCTCTTACTCTACTGTGATAGGATAATCATATCTGCCGGTACTTAATAGACTCATTTATTTGCAAGCTTACCAAACCCTAAAGTCCATGACATGTTATCCATTTCTATCCGATTAAATTTCTACAGTGCCTTGAATTTTGGTTTGACACCCCGTTCGTTCCTCATCCCATCCATCCATCCATCCATCCATCCATCTAATATGTCCGTAGGTATTCCCACATCCATCTCCTCCCCCTTACCCACACACGGAGAACCTTTCCCCAAACCCCCAAGCAAGCTATCGGCAAACTTACTTAGCACACACAACCCTACGTCCACATCTAGATGCTAGCATTATTTCACAAACTACCTAACCTACCTGTAACCTACCGAACTGAACTGAACTGAACATCCATCTAGACCCTCTTCTCCCCCATCCATATCAAGTTATCAACACTGCACGCACTGCACAGCTCCATAATATCTTCACGTCACGCATAATAATGGAGAATCCCTTCCCAAACCCACTCTTTCCCACACACATGACATTATTCCTAAAATTTCTACGCCGAAATGGGGTCTGGGGCAAAGGCAAGTGGTGGATTTCCCCATAATGATGTGAGATTGAGACCGAAGCCGAGGATGTTGAAAGCTTTGAAGCTACTACGACCGATGTGAAATTTATTAAAATGTTGGGTAAATTTCTCAACGTGGAAGGTTTTCCGGACATGTTGGACTCTGGAGAAATACAGGTTTCATGCTTGTTTGCTTATAAAGATTGAACCCTCAGACATGATGCGGCGACGCATATTACCGTTCATGCGATATGCCGTGAAAGAAGGTTGATATCTAGATATATAATACCTACTCCAATTCTTGAACCCTTTAACCCTTTCCCCATCACCTACCACCATTCAAGGAGAGCTACATGAACAAATACTATAATTGTAACATTGATCATATGAATTGATATATCCCAATTCTACCATTACACCTGTACAGATACTAATCTACGCCTCCTCAACCTTCCACCTTCCACTTTCCTCTTCTCAAGAATAATCAAGCAATTAGTGCTATCCATACTCCGTCTATTCCCTTAACCTCCAACTACCATCGATGATCTCCCACTAAATACAATATAATCCAACATACTATTGGAAATAAATCAATCCCCGCGGCATTAAATCTTTCTTTTCCGTTCGCTCATATTTTTCAATGAATTGAATTCCAATCAAATGAAATGTAACAACAAATCAAACAACTGGACCAAAAGAGAAAACTCATTCGGCCCTATTCTCAAACCTACATTGGATTTTCATCCGGAACAGCAAAACGCAACTGAGCGGCTGATTTACTTTTTTACCCTTTTCTAGCATCTGCTTTAGAGGTACTTAAACACTTAGGTAAGATGTTTAAAACGGATCAGGAAAATAATGAGAAGATCTTTGATATAATAATAAAACTTCATTATAAATTTTTGATCGAGGTTCTTGATCACTGGTGGAAGTTTTGAGGGGACATTGGACAAGCTAAAAGATGAAACGAGACGCGACTTTGCGTATGTAGTGTAAGTACGGAGTAGTGTAGGTGTGTAGGTGTGTAGGTGTGTAGGTGTGTACTGGACTTTTTTCCTTGGAGAAACCAAATGATAGGAAAAAAGGTAAAAAGAAAAGAAACCTTGGAATTCTTTAGAGTGAATGAATGAATCAGTTATGATGAACAATCCGGCCCCATTTCCTTGTAAAGTCATTGCCAAGCCATTTGGGGAAGTGGGATTTGATGGGGATGTGATGGGATGTGATGGGATGGATGGGATGGATGGGATGGATTGATTGTCAGCAAATTGATAAGTTTTCATATGCTATGGCTGTACGAGATTGAGTACGGAGTGTGAAATGAAACAATACCTAGTACTCGGTCTGAATACGATGTATGTACGGAGCATGTGTGTATGTATAATGTGATGTGATGTGATCGATGATGAACTCGGTGTATAATATCACACAAGTATAGCAAAGGATATATAACTTTTTATACTAGAGTAGTCGTATGAGAATGAAAAGATTTCTTTTCGACGGAGTATGATCAAGGTAAGAAAGATCTTGAGATTTTTTGATTAATCGGAATTTGGCGATTGGCTGAAAATTAATCGATTGGATCGATTTGATTGATTGAATTGAATGAATGAATGAATGACGCTCCGCTGGCCCTCTGGGGGCCACTGCCGTGGAGGCAGACTATTTGCCTATTTGAACAGAAAATCAACAGCATATCATCTTGTATGTTGTACGGAGAAGATCTTCGAGCGCAGCGAGCTATGGGGGTTTGGGGGCTCGCCCCATGAAGAAAGATATGAGAAGTGGATGGGCGATTTTATCGTTTGTGGGGTGTGATATTAGAAACGATATTCTCAAGATTGACCAGGATTGTACGGTGTGCCGATAGTGGTTTATTATTCACACGCTATCAATTTAAAGTTTAGATATCCACGTGAAATTATGGGGAGCTATCAAATCCGGGGGTTGAAGCTTAATTCCAATGCATCACAAGCTTCTATTGCGACAAACATCCCGCGTTCTATAATCTAATATCAGACCTTTCTACCGCTGGCGATCCAATATCAAACAAAACCTTAGCCTTAGCTCAATACATCCGGTTGTACATGATATACTATTTGTCTGTCTAACTACTAGGCTAATCAAACATCAACCACAACACAACAATACAATGTCTTCATCACCATCTCCATATCCTACCTCAAGCTATACCCCTCATCGAAACTCTCAATCCTACTCTGCGAACGATCCAAATGCTCCACCACCACCACCTCCTAAACCAAATTCCCGAGATGTGAGTCGTCAAGGTACACCTGCGGGAAGTGGAACACAATCATTTCCTAGACCTGGAGTTTCAATGCAATACGAAGGAAGACAAGATGATACTTCACGAGAACAATCTCAACAAATTCAAGATCCTGGGGATCAGTGGCTTCCGAATATATTGCTGGATAAATCGTATGTATTACATTACCCATATGCAGTTGAACATTTTTCAACTGCGGATAACTTCTCATTCTGCCTATCATGATTCTTATGAATGTCTCTATTATCCTTGTGTATATCACCTTGGTGTATAGTAGGATTGCTTAGATTTCGTGTCTGGAGGACATGAACATCGCATTAGTTAGCTCATAATATTAACATGATTCAGGAAGCAAGACCTCGCATCCGTATTATCCAACCCTGCTCTCCTAGCCGCCCTCACACACTCAACATCTACCGCTCATCCGTCCATTTCTATATCACAAGAACCACTAAAATCCGCATTGGATGATAATATTGCACTAGCAACTCATCTATTGGAACTTGAGTCTCGACTTGATCACCTGCGCTCTTCAACACAAGCTCAATTATTATCTACACATGCATTGGAACGTCAATGGAAACAAAAACAATCCGAGATGGATAGAACTTTAGCTCCTTTCTCACCGAGCTCATTATATCAAAGATTAGGTCAAGGTGTTCAGGAACAAGAAATGATTTGTAGGGCCATGGAAGAAAGTTTTCTTGAGGGTGATGGCATGGCTACGGAAAGGGAAGCAGTTGATTGGGTTAGAAAGTATAGGGAAACGAAGAAAGTTTATTATTCAAGGAGAGAGAGGAAGGATAGATGGGATGAAGGAAGAGTTGGAGGTTGGAGATGATGTGAAAGTTTTGATGTATTATATTTTCTGAAATTCGAACGTTAATATTTACTCGTTAAGAGAAATATGATTTGATATAAAATACATCATAGCTGTAAGAAACTGTGAGGATACAAAGTACAAAACGGCAGTTGTAAACATGAATATACCTAGTAAATATCTCCCGACAAAATACAACGAAAGTCATCCGGGAATACAAAAGGATAAACGAAACAAATACCGGCATGAACATCGTATTGTAATGTAACATAATCCCGGCTGTTTTCAAAGCTACTAGTAAGTTATGAAAATATATATAGATTTATTCTTTTTTTATAAATAAATAAATGAATGAAGAACTTAATAAAAGACTTGTCAAAATATAAATATTATTAATTTGATTATAAAATTAAATTAAAGATATATTATAATTTATTTTTTAAATAAAAATATTATCAATATCCTTTTAAATATTAAAAATTATTAAACTAACTTGATAGAGATTATATTAATTAAATAGATTATTAAAATTCTTGATTTTTAAAAAAAAATTATATTTATTTAATAATATAAAATAAGATAAAATTAATATTAATATAATGTTTAAATTTAGTTAAAACTATTTTGAATCTATTATTTTTATATTCCTTTTTTAATTAATTTAAAATATTTTAAAATATTAATATTAAAATAGAATTTTAAAAGAAAAATCTTTAAAAAAAAGTTTCAAAAAATATATTTAATTAATCAAAGTTTATTATTTAAAGTATATTATATAAATCATCAAGTTGGTGATATTTGATATTTTAAAGAATAAATCTTAAAAGGATTTTTTTAAAAAAGAAATTTAAAAGAAATATAAAATATACTATATAAAGAAATTAATTGTATTTTTATTGATAGTTTAATATTTTTATTTAATAATTATAAATTGAAAAATTACAATAATAAAATTATTAGTTTTTTGTAATAGTTGAACTTGAATGATGATTATAAGAACTTCTATTAGCTTTATAGATTTTATATATTTAGCCGGCATCATGTACAAGTGGGAGTTCGTTTTTTCGCTGGCCAAAATCAATAGGTTAAGGAACAAGGAAGAAGGAATAAAGAGCTGCTGATTGTACTCTGTGGATGTACAGTAGATATTAGGTCCGAATGAAATGGAATGGTGAACCTATTAGAGACGGGAAGGGGCGTTGATAGGTACCGGGAATGGCGGATGCGATGCGATGGGTAGGTTGTGTTACTTTATTTGGTGTGTGGTGTGTGGTGTGTGGTGTGGTATGCCGAGAATGAGGATGAGGATGAGAATGATGATTTGTTGGTGATATGGTGGTAATACGGTATGGGATGGCATGGTGTGTAGATCATTATCAGCATAAAGATCTTATATATCTACTCCTTTCCTTTCCTGTCGTGATTCGTGAAAATTAATGGTTAAATGGATGGACGATCATGCAATATGCAGTGTAAACATAAATAAACGGGTATATCCGTCTCAGTTTGGGTTACAGTTACAGTTACATTAAGAACCAAGACTTTACCCTGGGATTTTGCCTAAAGGTAAATTTCTTGGTTCATCGTCCATCGGTTTGCGTGCTTGCGTGCTTGTTGTGTTTGGTGTTTAGCGTTTGCTTGGTACGGTATTTCTTTAAGATTTGCTAAGCTTGAGATGGGTTAAGTTTGTGTCACGCTGTTTTTGGATGCTCCTTTTCGCCGTCTTTTTCCCTCGCGGTTGGGGTTACACAATTTGGCGATATACGGAGTAGATTTATAGATAGATAATTCTGAGGTAGAAATGTAAATTGTATATATGTATGCATCTGAGGGTGGGCATGACTGAGTATTGGTATATATGGCTTGCATGAGGATTGAAATACGAGATCATCCGGTCGTGGTATCTAGATGGAAACTTCGATCTATCTGTCTAGACTGCTATTTGAATACGAGATGGATGGGCATGAGTGAAGATGTGCATGTGAGTGTGAGTGTGCGTGGATGACGGTTGATGGGGTGGGATGGGTAGAGTAGGGGAAAAGGCATGTGAGTTCTTTTGGGCTGTGTGGATAGGTAGTATTTTATTGAGATATCGCGATACTGATAAATGGAATATATGGAATTGATGGGATAAATGATTATAGACCTTTGTAGCGAATTTCAAGTGACGTTCTCGACAGTTGTCGATATGAGGATGAAAACGAGGATATAACAAGCTGATTATTATATTTTAACTTTTTAATACAATTTCTCTTTTTATAAATATAAGTCTAGTACTCTACCTTCAGATTACCTCTCTTTTAGATTATCTTTTTATAATAAAATTGTGATTTTTATCTATTAATATCTTGTAATAAATAAATAAAATTAATTAAAAACTTCAAATATAAAATAATTAAAAGAATATAAATAAAATTTAAAAATTTCAGACTTTTTATAATTTTATAAATTGAAATATTAATAAATGAATTTTGAATTTATATAAATTTTAGAAACTTAAAATCTTAAATAACCTTTTAATAAAAATATTTGAAACAGAATTATCAATTAATTTCAAATCTTTTAATTATAATTAATTGAGTAAATTATTTCCATAATTAATTGTGTTTTAAAATATATTGATTAATTTGATTAATTTAATTAATTATAATATAAGAAATTGTAAAAAATTTATAATTTAAAATTTAAATTTTTTTTAAATTTATATATAATTTATTTATTTAAATTAAAATTCAATTATTCAATTATCAGTATCTCATTAAATCTTTTTTTTTTGGAAATCTTTAGAATTTGTTTATATTTAAAACTTTAATCAATTTGATTTATTATAGAATTGTTAATATATGAAAACCACAGTTTTTGATATAAAAGAATAATTCAAAAGAGGGGTGGTCCAAAAGTGAGGTATTAGATTTATATTTTAAATACTTTATATTTATGATAAAAATTTGACTTAGAGTTGAACAGGTACTCGTTAGTTTATATTTATAAATGTAGGAGAATGTGAAGAAGGAAAATAGCTAAAACTAAGATTCTTTCTCGTGATCCTGGACGCGAGTAGTCTCTAGATTTAAATGAGTATTATGCTCACGGGAAATTGAGTCGAGACATTGAGACATTGAGAGTGGGAATGTGAATGTGAATGTGAATGGGGATGGGGATGGGGATGAGAACAGCTAGCAATAGTCAAGCTTGGTCCCATTAGTCTGCTCATTTTGAAATTTCAAATTTCAGGATTTGGAAATTGTGAAAAGAAAAGAAAAGGCTACGGCTACGGTTATGGCTATGGCTATGGTTATGGCTATGGATATATAATATTGATGGAGCGAAACGTGGTAAGGTATACTAAGGAGAAACCCAAATGATCTGCTGAGGTAAGTTCACTGGTATTTATGGCCAAATATCCCTTTTATCATTGTCTAGTTGCCTAATAACATCAATATTTATATATTATATCTGTCTGGTTCGGCTTGAAATACTGATATTGATCTTCTCCACATTCTAGTTGATCGTAGACGGGACGTCAATCACAACGATGTTGTTTCAAGAGACAACTACGTCAAATTTTCATCCGAACCCCTGTTTACTCTGCATTTATGGTTTTCGGAATATAAATAGATGAGGTTATTTCAATGGAAGACTTTCTCTATGGAAATGGTTACCGAGGGACGAGACGAGAGAGATCAGGGTGTAAACAGTGGATTACAGAACTGAGGGAAATAGGTAGTGGATGATTATGCGAATTGTGCGGTTTATGTATGCTTGATAGCAGAATGTCTCTTTAGATTAAATTAACATCAATGATGTCTGGGTTATAGTCGAGAGTTTCGAAGTTTATTAAAGGTAGAGGAGTGAGATGTTGAGATGAGCAGCCATAGATACAGGAATTATTGGATGTAGTCAAGAGATGGTAAATATAGTTAGTTCTGATTAGAGTGTGGAGGCTTCTCAATGCATTTTGAACGGAATAAAGAAATTGGATAAGGCGAAAATGAGAGATAACTGAATGGTAGCTGTAGGTACTAATTGATTTACAGATTTCGTAGTACATCTAATTGTAAATCAAAAGGAATAGATCGAAAAAAAGAGAGTCAGACAAGACAGTCTGAAAAATAAGCGAGCGTTATCTAGTTATTTGCATAAAAGCCTAGTGAATAATAAGATTCAATCTCTTTTTGAGAGTTATCATACAAAGTGCTTTTATACTAAGATGAGATTGAACGAGGAATTAGACCAGCCAGGATTCAAAATGGTGAATATCACAGAATTAGTAAATACTTGAAAGTTTTACTTATAACTAGATTAAACAAGAAATTAGAAACAAGATAAAAGATGAAAACAAACGAGTAGGAACTACTTCGATACTATTGACTTTGCGCAGTGGCCAGTGAATAATTCAGAGCATGACAATACAGTCTGGAAGTTATATTAAAAATTATATTTTTATACTATCTGCTCTAAGATATTTTGCTCGTAGATGGAATTAGATCAGATAAGAATAAGGAATGTGTTAACTCGAAGTCAATAGGGAGAGGGTGAAGTGAGGAAAACTTTTGACAATAAGACTTATGTCTGTAAGCAGGAAGGATTGCTTACTTACATTTTCTTTAGGGGGTGTGGGGACAAACGATAGAGGAATTCGAATGAAGAAAATGAATAGTATAAATGGGTAAAGTATACAGGAGTAAAGCAGGCAGTAGATAATTTGGATGGAAAAATGAAGTGAAAAAAAATTAGTCTTTAAACAAGGATCGAAAAGTCATCAGAGAAAAAGGGGTTTAAATAAGCGAAAATAGAAGATATAAACCACTAACTTATTAACTAAATATCCATTTAATTTATCTGTTTTTATTCAGAAATTGAATATAATTATAGTGAAGAGCTTTAAGAATATTCAGATCTGTATTAATTTTTCCAAGACTAATCAACATCAAATAATATATCAGTTATAACGTTCCCTGCCTTCATTTTTCTAAACCTGTCCGTTAATTAATAGTTTTCATCCTTTTTCTTTTCACTCCTCCTTTTCGTCAATCACAAACCCAATTTTTTTACTCCATTCTTCCTTCCTCCCTTCCTCCCTTTCAACCCCATCCCAAATCCCACCACAACCACCACAACCACCACAACCCAGCTCCAGAACAAAATCACCCAGTATTCCATCCACCTCTTATTCCTATCACAAACAACAAACTACTCCATCAACTCCCCTCCAATTAATTTAAAGTCACACTCGCTACAGAAAAGCATTGCTCGATTGTACTAAGAAATGCTGCTTGTATCTCGATGGTTTTGTTTTATTTGATGTTATATGCTGTTGCTGTTGCTGTTGCTGTTGTAAATGATTGTTGGTTGTTGGTTGGGTTTATTTGAGGGGAGGTGAGATGGGGAGGTGAGAAGAGGAGAAAAAGTACTTGCAGTATATGCGTGAAGCACTGCACTGCACTGTACTGGTTTGTCTCACTGGAGATGGGAGAGTTTTCTCAGATACATTTCCTTATGGGAGATATAAAAGCGAGGGTGACATGCGGTTGACTCAACTTCGAAAAAGAGTTTGAAGATATCAATTAGAGATTCCCATAAAGGGGGAATAGAAAATGAAATAAAGGAAAATACAGGGTTGATTTCATTATAACCTCGCTGAAATCATGAGCCTCTCGCCGAACATGTACAAATCGATCCTCATTTGATTGATATTCAGTAATTAGCCTCAAGAGGTTTTTAGTTTTTAAGAGGAGTGGACTCTGCAGTAATGGATGGTAAATTAAATAAGAGATGTGATTACAATCTTCAGTGTGTAAATGTGGATTGTGTAGTTCTCTGTTATAATTATGTATAAACCAGAAATCGTAACTCCTAGCTTCCAAGTACCAACCCTAGCTTTCATAGCTAATCATGAAGAATAGTCAAAAGTCAAAAGTCAACAATTCAATGCTAAAGCCGAATTACCAAATATATCTTCCAATGACATATAGTATATACCCCACCCAAGTAAGGTATCTCACATCTCATTCCAAACCCGCTCTCCTTTTATACGCCGAACTCGATTCCCGAAAGTCAAACTGGAAGAGTTGTCCTGAATTCCGTATCACCGTTACCATCCATCAAGTTTGAATTCCTAACTGAATCCAAAGCATATTCTGCAATTATCTTCTCGGCTGCTGTTTCACCTACTAGGTACGCTGTTGATTGTGTATGATTACTATTTTTGACATTTATTAGCTTTTCATTCATCCACCATTTAACTCATCAATTTCGTCACTCCCTCATTTCCTCTCATTCCCATGCCCGCATTTCTACTCACTTCCCCCTCACAATCAACTTCTGTGACACGTGAAACAAAAAATGCAGAAAAAACCCCCAAAACAAAACAAGAAGAGAAAAACTCACTTAGGCAAAAGTGGAAGCACACTACAATCCACAACTCTTAATCCCTCTACTCCTAATACTCTGAAATTTGTATCTACACATGCTGTATTCTCATCTTTACCTTTGCCCATACGAACCGTGCTAGACATGTGCCAGCTACTAAAGAGATTCTTACGACAGTGTTCCTTTGATTATGTCAGCTTGTGGGACTTCATTCAGAGAAGAAGACTGAATGGGGAAAGGTAATAGAGTGGGAAAGAGCTGCATCAATTGATGCTAAAAATCGCAAGTACATGGAAAAGAGACACGCAAGAAAGAAAGAAAGACTAACCCAAATCTCCTCATCCCCTGCCTCAACACCACCCTCTGGAACACCAATCATCTTAATAGTCTTCTCTGTAAAAATTGGTGTGTCTAAGAATTCCAATGCTTTTCTCACAGCTTCAATTAATACTCTTCGATCATATGGATGATTCATCAAATTCGCGTTGATCATCGGTGGGTCAGAGGGATTGGAGGAGGAAAGTGTAATACTGCCTGTAGCTTGTGGATTCATGATGAATGAGAGACAGGTCAGATAGCAATCTTTTGGGGAGAGAATGTGGGTTCCTGTGTAGAGAGGTGGAACGTGCTAGATGGATGTTAGGATGTTTTGAAAAGGAGATGAAGAAAAACAAAAGAGTAGGGGACGAACTGTAGCGATTTCAAAAATGGGAACATTCTCCTGCCTGATAAATGCCTTTTTCTCCTCTGGTAACTCGGCGAATTCTTTCGAGTCCAAAACTCTATCATTCCTAAACCATCCCATTGGAACACCACAATACAATTCAGCCAACTTCCCACTTTTATCTTTAATCCAACCTTCTTTTGCTGTCTTCTTCATTTCTTCACTCATCTCAAATTCCATCCGATCATTCGACCCTTCCTTGAGCAAAAGACTCGTAGTTGTAAAAGCATGATCTTGAAGGTTCTTTCCTACTTGGGGAAGATTTTTAATAATAGGAATATTATGTTTTTGAAGTTCAGAAGCAGGACCTATTCCTGAAAGCAGGAGAAGTTGAGGACTATTCAATGCACCAGCTGATAGAATGACATCTTTATGTGCATAGTATTCTCGACCATCAATTGTCCTAATACCTTTTGTTTTCTTTCCATCCAATAGGATTTTTGCCACTGGTGAGCTTAAAATGGTTTTGAATCGTGGACCCATTAATGATAAATATGAAGAAGCAGTTGTTCGAAGTCCCTCATACATACATGAAGAACCCATTCCCATTCCAATAGGATTTCCCGAATTAACATCAAGATTTAAGGGTAAACCTGCTTGTTTCGCCGCTATAAAAACATCCGTAAGACCTTTTTCCCAAACAGGAGCATAGGAAAGATGGAGAGGACCACTCGTGCCATGATCTTCTGGTTTCGGATTCACGAATTCTCGATATTGATCTGCTACTTCATCATGATAATGTTCGATTTTCTTAAATCTTTCTTTAACATTAACCCATGACCAAGTATCATCGTCGACTTTCTTAGCCCATGCGTCGTAATCTTCGGCTCCGCCTCTTACCCAACAGGAGAAATTTATAGCGGTGCTACCACCAATTCCTTTTCCTCTCGAGTAATCTAGTTTTTGTCCGGCTAAATGTTCACATGGTTCTGTTTTGTATCCCCAGTTTAAGGAGGGTTGTGTTCCAAATAATGTGAATCTTTCAGCGGGGACAAGATATTGTTGATCGTTATTTGGACCTCCAGCTTCGATTAGAAGAACAGATGGATGAGAAGAGGATGATGAGAGTCGAGCTGCAAGCGAGAGACCTGCAGGACCGGCTCCTACGATAATGAAATCATATGTATTGTATGGTGTGGATGTCATTGTGGAATACAATCGGATATTTCTGTTATCCTGTGATATGTCTTCGAGAGAGGATGTGGGGAGGATGTATAGAGCAAAGATTAGGAACAGTGAGTCGTGTGCTTACGAAACTTATTCAATTTTGAGAATAGAGGAGTTGAAAGTGCGGTTATAATGATATTTAGAATATGCTAAGCAACTAATACCAGTGAAGCCACAAAGCCATGAGAATGTAGAGCTGACTGATCACAGATGTATTTGCATTGGCACGTTGATTTATAAGATATTTTCGACTCAAACAAAGATGAATTCTTTGTAAATCTCGAAAAGGTAAAATAATATAAGTTAAGAATTCGAACTTATGATATTTACCTTAGATACGAAGAGGGTACGATTAAAGTATATGAATAATCTGTAATAGAATGAATACTCGTGACTTCAAATAGCGGAATTGAACCCGTTCGCTTGCTTCTTCTCCTTTTAAAAATGATAATTTCTGGATTAATAACCTGTAATAATGTAACGAACGCATGGCGGGGTAGCTCAAGAGTAGCACACCTAGCACAGATAGTGTAACATTGGCATGATCTCGATGAATGAAAAGACGGCTCGGTATATATTTGGAATGTAAGACGATGAAAGGATATCCGTTCTTGGAAAGCTGAAGTAGAAGAGGAACCAATGACAACTGTCTCATCACTTAGTTGTATGTGTTAATTGCCGGGTAGGTATTCGGGCTTTGGTTGACGTCCATATTGGTATTCGTGAAGTCAAATAATGATGCGGCTGACTATGTTTGGTGTAATTATGGCTATGGTGCAGCATCGAACAACAGGTGTCACGGCTGGCTTTTTGCTATCAGGTTATTTCGAGACATACTGAATATTAATTGCCAGTTATCGGAAGTTTGACGATTGTTGACATCCTACAACTTATAAATAAATCTATCAATCCCGTGATAAAGTTCATGAATAAATCCTCCCATATCATACATAATTATCGGACGAGCGACCATCTTTATGGTTGTGATTAAATGGTAGAACGAGCAATGCCACTCGGGTAATGATGATCGCTACGGATTTGTAGAGCTGGTATGCACAGAAGCTTGCATATCCAAGGTGCTGTGCATTCGAAATACTAGTACAATCAGAGACACGTTAATTCCATCGAGGAAGTCCTTAGGAAGAGCTCCACGTCGGCCATTGATGTAAACGGTTTGCTTGGATATGTTCATTTACCACTTTAAGCGTCGGCAACCTATGGACCGATAGCTACCTAGGTCTGCCTTTGCCTTGTAGAAAGTAACTCACTGCAAGGTGACGCTTCAACCTGAGTAAACGTTCCTCAAGATGCTATCCGTCATCCGTCAAGAAAGGGTACAGTAGTTCTTCCTACGAGTAGTTTCTAAGAACGATTGTAAAGAAACTCTACCTTTAACTCGCACTGCCCCATAGAGGGATATCAGGATATGGCGTTGAAGCAAAAGACAATAAGACGTCTAATCTTATCGAGAACATGCCTGGGCAAAAGCAGATATCCAAGGGGTAATTTAGTCAATGCTGGCGACATAACTATAGTTTGGATGTAAAAAGAAACGAGAATGAAAAGGCTTCTTCCGGGAGAGACAGTCGTCCCAGATGAACAAGCGGTCAAAGAGTAATTAAAAATTCCACATCTTGTTGGACGACAGCTCGATGCTCAGTCGTTTTCACCTTTGTCGAAGATTAATAGTAAACTCCACCGGTAAAGTCACAAACTCCCTTTAAACATCCGTCAGTAGCCTACCAACTCTGATCAAAGATCTCTATATTTAGAAACTAAACGGCAAATCGTGAATTGCCGTCTTCGTCGAAAAAAAGGCCTTCTTTCTTGAGTTTGAATGTTTGTGTTGATGAGAGATCAGAAATTGACAATGAGCGGTGAAGATGATGTTCTTAAAGGTAAGCAGATGGTCTGCAGTCATCAACAATCCCCGACAGCTGACATACAAATTGGGACAGATGCTACACACCGGAGAATTAAAGCTATCTCTTCAGACAAGGGAATTGTAGCTAGAATTGGCGCATTTTAGACAACGGTAGTTGATGCCGACCGAAGGGGTGCTCCGTATCATAATGATTTCAGGAGTTGGAAGATTTGGAGTTTGAATTTTGTTCCCACAAAATAAACAACGTGACCCTAGTCCCAAGGTTGAGATGAGTTACCGGCATTTCAGGAGCTACTCAGCTATCGTGATTCTCGAATTAAGCAATGCAGATCTGTAGCGTCGTAGTTCATAAGCCTATGGACACCAGGGCCTAGAAATACGACATAAGATGGAATGCAAGGCACATATATGCAACATTTGCACAAACTTTACTTGACCCATGTAGTGCGATCGAATTCCGCTTTATCTTTGTCAAATTTTCGGAAGGGGAATGTAAAAAGTTCATGATGATTTTTGATAAACCTTGCCCAAAAATGATATGACAACTGATGGACTTGAAATGTATAACATTCGATCATACTAATGATCACAACGACTCGGGATTGTCCTATTCAGTTGAATAAAATAAGCGGATGATATACTGGGTTGTCCATGTCCCTCGCAGAAACGGATCAATGAAGTATGAGACACCATGAGAGTGTTGGAAGGACGATGTTACATTCGACTTTAGACGGATGGATGCATATGGCTCTGACGCATAGAAACTCAAATGCAACTCTTTCCAGTGAGATGTGTACAAGAAATGACTTGAAGAAGTCTACTCGAGCAAGCAATGATTATTTGCATGAAGAGAAGGTCCTGGCATTGAATCTTTGGTAACATGACGGGGTAGGGGTTTCTACCCCGCTTCCCAATGACACCCTACCTCTCGAGTATCGAGAAGTTTGGTTCCGCGGTTTCTTTTCTTGGTAGATGGCTGATGATGGCTGATGATGGCTGATAATGGCTGATAATGGCTGATATATGGCCGATTGATGATCGAATAGAATCTCCAGTGACAACGTTCGGAGATATCATTCCGTATAGATGTAGCTAACTGACCAAGAGTTGGAAGTACCAAAAACCCAGTCAAAGAGCATGAATTGGACTGGTAGTGGTTCCTAGGAGGAGCTTGTAAGAAAGTAGAAAGTGTGATCTCACAGCAACATGGTAAATGTATAAATGTATAAATGTATGGCTACTGCATGGCTAACAACGTGGTGTACACACTATCAATACATTGCATATCTATGCATACCAGCCATAGGATCCAATCTATTAATAGAATCCTTAACGAACTCCCTTGTTCTTACTGCTCGTATGGTTGTTGGCTTTGTGAGGTTTTCATTCCTTAATATTCAATCCCATTTGCAAATGTTGGACATACTCGAATATTCTCATTGGCCATATATCTCTCAAGGATAGATGATGATTAATTCTCCCGAGGTCTACTGGAGTAATTCTATATAGATATATAGATATGATTACATCCCAAGAGTTCAAAGAAAGGATCTAATAAAGCTAGAACGTACAAGAAGAGAATTCGTGAGGAGGCCCTTTGAACGCAAATCTCTATCTCTCTCTTTTGATCTCTCTACCGAATTAAACCCTCTTCAAATCTAATAAACCTCTTCAAATCTAGACCTCTTCAAATCTAAACCTCTCCAATTCTAATAAACCTCTTCCATTCTAAACCTCTACTACCCAATTCCGTCTTCCCCACCTTCACCTACCTAAGCTTAACCCCTCTTTGTGAACTTTGTCTTTTACTGCGCCACATTCAAATACGACTTATGATTCTTATGACTATTATTCCTTCTCCTCATCCGTGAACCCCTGGATGGATAATCACGTTGTTTCATAGCTTCACCACTTTAATCTGAATGGATCAACCCCGATAACCCTATTCTCCGTGAGTCTTCAGACGAAGCTTCCTCAAAGCTTGTTACCCATCACCATCACCAACGGCAATCACACCAACATACAAAATGGCAGTCTCAGCTTCTTCACCACGATTACATTTCGAACCTGACTATGTACCGTTACCTACTTCCCCCGATAATGTAGAACAGGCCTCTCCGCCATTATCATCTTCGACCGCTCTCGCACGCTTTGAATTCGAATCCGGCCGAGGAAATGAAGGAACCAAAATATTGATGGTAGAATGGGAAGATGATACTACAGAAGGATCGGCCAAAAACATGGGAGATTGGGAGGTATCATGGGAAGGGAAAAGTACTGTTTTATCGGCACGAGATGGAGCAGAAGGGAAACTTCATCGACTTTACTTCCTACTGGCTCCCGGTGCCAGCATACCAAGAATTATAAAATTATCACAAGTGGGACGAAAAACCATTCAAACAAACCCATTGCCCGCGATATTCCCACCCGAATTAGGATTGACTGCGCGACAAGCTGGACGAAAAGGCGTACTACATACGATATGGGCGAAGAAAAGAATATCTGTGCTGCAAAGGGAGATTGAAGAAGAAATGAAAACAAATGGGGAAGGGGTAGGTTTGGAAATGGCTATACAAGAAAGACAATGGATAGAGGAGAACTTTGGTGTTGGACCAAAAATTACACAATCGGATATACAACATAATGCTACACCGGCTAGTCCGAAAACACCTGGTGGTGGAAGGTTATCCGAGAAGCTTAAGGGGTTGAAATTGGGAACTAGTGCACAAGACCTGAGTAATGTTCCAGGTATGTACGAGGTTATGTGTCTACAAATGGGGAGCATGAAACTAAATATTATTATTATAGAATCTAAATTCGAAAGTCATTTAAATCCATTATCCCCGGAACAGGGTGATGTCGCCGTATCATCATTCTCTTTATTTCATGGAGCAACTGCTCGTCCTCAACCACTACGTCTTGTCGCTCAACATCCACCGAATCATGTGTCACAACCAGGAATGAATTCTTTGAACGCTCTTGCAACCGGTGGCATATCACAAAAGACATCTGATGAAGATCAAACCGGAGATGAATTATTTGCTATCAAAATGAGTCCAAGAAGTCCAGAGATGACCAAAAGTCCTTTTAGTTTCGCAATCAAGGATGTAGCTTTGAGCATGGCTCAAAAGGAATAGGAAACTTTTCTTCCCCATGTCGAAGGGAGGAAAGCAGAAATTTACGACGATATGACTACGATGGAACGAAGGCAAGTTTTGTGCGAATTGATTTGACAAGGTGCCCAGCATCAAGGGATAGATTTTCAAAAGGTACAAAAACGCTCGCTTTATACCCACTATGCTTTAGTCGTTGATAACATCGATTTGAATGAGGTCCTATTACCTAAGTTTATATAGTTACATATTTGGATACCAACTTTTAATCGCTAAATTGGATTACTTTGAGGAGTTTTTTGGATTTGGGTCTGTTGCGATGTCTTGCCAAGGGTGCCAATATACATCTAATTCACTACCGGACCGAAACATGCATCCGAATGTATTTTGTCTTGTGAATCTTCCTCCTTTCGCCTCATATTGTGTACATCATGATTGATGTACACAATCCACCATAAGTCCACCGACTTAGCCACCAAGTACAAATTCCTTTAGTCACAGAAATGTTTCTTCTTCTTCGGAAACTCACTCCGTATTGAAACATTTCTGCCTTCCAGCTTTCTCCATGATGGGTGTTTTCCCCCCTCGTGGCTACCCGCTGCTATTCCCAAGAGCCTACAGCTAATTTTGGGTCACCTCCAGCTGATTTTAACGTTCTTCCACTTTGAATCAACGCTCAATTACTTCTAGAGTCTCCAATTGATAAGTGAATATGGTTCATACTCACTATGTAAGAAGTATACTGAATGAGAGGGTGCACCGCATATGGCTTACGAGACTCAACGAATGATAGTGACCTTTGGTCGCCGCTCACCTCATTGTCACCTTAGTTTTACAGAGCTTGTGAGACTATACACGATGACTTTTAGAACCGAATCTTGGCTCATGATCTAATTTATATATGATCGAAGCCACCGAGTGTTGTTTGACTCAATCAATGTACTAGTTTGTTTATTTTCTCGCATTTTTATTTTGGTTCTTATAGTAACTTCATGAAATCATTTCATTTTTTCGTTCTGCAATATTTAGTTTTGGTTTTAGTACTACAGTAGTACTGACCTAAGTGAATCACATATGGTCCTTGGTAACGTAGTTATCTTACTATTGACCTCTCATGTTTGGTGTTTTATTCTATCAAAGAAACCTCAATTCTCTCTTTGAGATTTGTTGTTCAATTGAAAGTTGTTGTGATTAGCTTCGAATTGGGGATGTAACATCCTCCTTTGTCGAACAAAGGGAGGAGAAAGTCGCCGAAACAGTGATCTCATATTTGTATCAACTCAACTGCCACACCTCTTCTTTTCTCTTCTCTTCACTCACTTCACTTTACTATCACGATGTCTACTAACACAACAATCAACCTCGCTCTTTCATCTCCTTTCCACTTCCTCCCCATTTCAACAATCACTATCCTCATCATCCTCTCAACATATCTTCTCTTAGTTCATTTCCTCAGATTTTCAAGACGAGATTCAATGATTAGGAAATTTGGATATACAAACAGAGAATCTTTCAACGATATGACGAATACGGATGCGCAGAAGATTATTATTCATTTGGGAGAATTGGAATTTCCGAGCCTTTATAAGATGAGCATGCAGTTTGGTCTTTTTAAGGTATGATGGATTTTTAGTTGTCCGGTGATATGGATTTGTTTTGAATTTTGAGCCTCATTTCGTCTCGAAATATGATTTATATCGGAAACTATAAACTCGCCATCTTTTTAAGTTGTCATGAATACTCTCCTACCGTTCATAGCCTCTTTCTCGAGAATAGACTAACCCCTCCCCAGACCTATGGAATCCCCGCAATCTCCAAACTCCTCGTCGACACCAAACAATTCAGCTCCAAAGAAACAGCCAGCAAACGTTTTGCCGACACGGGTATCCTAATTGGAGAATTTTCCTCTCATCCTCCTCTTCATCCACGCGTTCTAAAGGCTATTTCCCGCATGAATTATCTTCATTCCGGATATCAAAAAGCGGGCAAAATCTCCAACGATGATTTACTCTATACATTAAGTGTTTTCATCACAGAACCCATAAATTGGGTTAATAAGTATGAATGGAGAGAGTTCAATGATATGGAAATATGTGCAATCTCTACTTTCTGGAAAGGAATAGGCGATGCGATGGAAATTTCCTATCATGTACTTCCCCGATTCAACAAGTGGAAAGACGGAATAGAATTCTACGAAGACATTAGAGACTGGGCGCAAGAATACAGGGAAAAATTTATGCTCCCAAATCCATATAACAAGAAAACAGCAGATCAACTCGTCCCACTCCTCCTATTCCTTGTCCCAAAATGGGCACTCCCATTTGCGAATGATGGGGTGGGAGTACTAATGGGTCCGCGTCTGAGAAAAGCCATGATGTACCCCGAACCTTCGCCTCTCCATCAATTCCTCATTCTCTCACTCCTCAAAACTCGCCAATTCTTCCTCCGCTACCTCTCACTCCCTCGCCCGGAATTCATGCGCGTGAGAGAAATAAGTCCAACTGATGATAAAGGTATAAACGAGAGATTCCACTCGTCAAATTATTTGGTCCATCCGTATTATCAAAATCCGGGTTGGTGGAATAGATGGGGTCCTATGGCGATTTTTACGAGGATTATGGGGGGTTATGTCCCCGATGGGAGGGAGGAGTGGAAGGCAAAGGGGTATAGGTTTGAGGAGGTGGGACCGAGGGAGAGGGAATGTAAGGGTTTGGAGGAGATGAGGGGGATGGAGGAGAGGCTTGAGAGGGAGAGGAGTGGAGGTTGTTTGTTTGCTTTTGGTGGGGGTGAGAAGTGAAGTGGGGGAGATAAGGATGGATAGGTAGGATTGAGGAGTCCAGCTGGAAATTGTGAATTGGAGTTGTAGTTGGAGGCTGAGTTTAAAAGTTTTGTGGACAGTGAAAAGTAAATAATGGTTGGTTCACTAACTCATCTTGCTCAATGGATTTTATGATGTATGATAGGTATTTATAGATATAAAATATGAAAATATGAAATCGATGGAAGTACAATAAGATTAGAAGAAAAATTATTATGCTCTTTGTATCAGTCACATCATATCACATCACAACATCAAATATTATACAATCAACCAATCAATACGAGTATTTTCGCACTTAATCAAAAACACAATATCGATCGTACTTCTTATTATTATTCGTTCATCCATTCATACGCTATGTAAATTATCAATTTATCAAATAGATGGATGGATAGAGGTGTGGGTTTCTCAACACTCTTAACACCAAAACAAACCTAATACTAAAGGGGAAAAAAAGTAAAACTCCATCCACATCCACATGCACATGCACAAAGTGCGTGCTATGAAAGTAATAGATAAACCATAAACCATAAATAATAACTCATACCTCATAATCTTGAGCGCTGAAATGAAAACCTGAACCTGAACCTAGATTATGTCTTTGTAAATGCTTGGGTTGGGTGGATATCTGGAACCGCATGGCATATCTGTGATGCCCCAGCGAGAAGAAAAAACAAGAAAGACGAAAATTAAACAAAGAAATTAAAAAGAAAAAACTCCTTGTTATGCTCAACCGTGCCATGATATGCTCAATATCCTAATCATTTCCTATGCCTTGCTATCCCGTAAATCGCTAATTTTCCTTCGGTTAATCCTAAATCATGTACTTTATCCCCGAAGCAAACTCCAGTAACCCGTGTCCCAAACGCACTAATAATCGTAAGCCCATAGCATTGACAGCGGGGTGAATTCATGTTCGCAGTAGAGAACTTATAAATTGACAATATTGCAAAATCGTCAAAAGGACCAACCAAGCAGGAGGCTATGCGCACGGAATGACAACCCTAGGATGAAGACGAGGGAAGGACTTAGAATGTCGCCACCCCATCATCAAAAGAAAAAGGATCATCATCACCAGGTAAAAGAACAAAATGTGTGACATTAAGGTTTCCAACACATTTCCCAATCACTTCTGGTTTCCACGACCTGTTGATGAGAGCAGGTTGAACCTTATGCATCTCAGAGGTAAACTTCGCTGGGTCATCTATTTCATTAAGACGATTGTGCTCCGCATAGGCCATGCCCATGGTCCATATTTTTTGTTCCGCTTCATTCATCTCCTCGGCCATGGCTCTGGGCAACTGGATATTTTCGTCATCGTATCCATATCTCCTAGGAATCGTAACGTAATCCACATTTGGTGCGTTTGGACCTTGTTGTGCTTGATTGTTCATCCATTGATTGGCAATGTGGTTTTTCGCGTGGTCTATTTCCCTAAACATGTTCGAGAGGAGAAGCTCCCTCGCATCTCCCTGCAAAATTGGAAGAATTTCTCGGTCAAGGAGAATATCGGGGTGATCTTCCGGACCTAGAGGTGCCGTATGGAAGATACCTCTAGCTTCATCCAGCCGTTGTCTCTTGAAAGCACTAGCTAGTCCTGAGGTTGCTGGTTTGGATGAAATGGCAATGCGCTGGCCAAACTTGGCAGTGCCAGCCTGCGGAAGGACTTGGGTTTCTTCATCCTCGGATTCTTCATCGTTTGACATTTCATCCCTGGCTTCTTCATCATCGGACTTCTCATCAGATTCCTCATCGAATTCCTCATCGTCAGAACTTCGGTCGTCAGGATTTCCGGTTGACCCCTCGATGACAAATCCATTGAGATATTTAACAACGTCCTCGACAAAAAACCCCTCGTCATCATACAATTCCGATGCATCTTTTTCACCTGCTGCAATGGAATCTTCTACGAGCTCTTTGGATGCTGGAGGCGGGAATGGGCTGATCCGTGCAGAAAATGCTGGATCTGGCAATCTTCGGGGTGAAGCACTGTATAAATCATCCTCTTCTAGCTTGTCCAGAGTAAATGCATTAGCCAGGGCGATAAATGCTGCCTGTCGTGCTTTGAGACGTGAAGCAGTGTATGGATGATCCTCTTCTACATCGTGGGAAAGGGCTGCTGGGTCTCGCGCTTTGAGGGGTGAAGCGCTGTAAAGATCACCCTCTTCTACGTCGTTGGGAGTGTAGATGACTGAGTGATCATTTGCCTCTTGTTTAGAAACCAGCACAAGTTGAGATACTTTCAGCGAGCCCTCAAGGCTAGTGTCAGGTGTCGACTTTGTAGCCTTTCCAATTTTATCAGAGACGCTACTTTGTCCATTAGATCCATCGCTGTATGGTGCTGAATTTTCGGGGGTTCCCACTTCACTTGTAGATCCTTCCTTATTAGGTGGAAACATAGTGTTCCATCGAGACATTTTTGGATCGAGTACAATCTTCTCGGGAACGCGAAGAGACGCATAGTTGAGCAATTGCTGATCTGATCTAGAATCCTCCGTGCAACTACCAAAAGGCCCCAATCCACCCGAAATCATATCATCGTTAGAATCTGCGGATCTTGCCAGATCCGTGACTAAAGGCAAATTAGAGGAATGAGATTTTCTGAGCTGTGAAGATCCTGATTCTCTATTATCAATGCTTGATCCAGCTTCTTGACCTGCGTGTTGAGAATTAGACTCTTGAAATACTGCCATATTTTGAGCCTCTTGAGCAAAACTTTGTTTGATTTGAGCACCATAGTGACTGACCCTCCCCTCAACAACCGCTGCATAAGTTTTGAAAGCCTCTTGCTCAAGAGCCTTTTGCTCACGGGCCTCTTCCTCAAGAAAAGCTTGTTCCAAAGCTTGTACCACAGCGTTTAGTCCGGCAGGTGGTTCATAATAAGAGTCCTCTTGCACCAAGAGCTGTAACTCAGCGGGTCGTTTCTTAGGAGCCTTTTGAGCCGCCCTTTGAGCAGTGGCGTGTTGGCGAGTAGTTATTTCAGCAATAGCTTGTTGTGCAAAAGCATCTTGCTCAGAAAGCTGTCCTTGAGAAGCTTGTATATTGGCCAGGGGTCTCCCATATTGTTGTTGAAAAGCAGCTTGTTGATTAACGTTCTTCCGAAAAAGCTCCAATTGATTTGTCCGATGTTGTTTCCACTTTTCGTAGGACCGATAGAGACTCACCCAGCATACTTGAGGATGTCTGCAGTCCTTTGCCTGGCATCCAAAATAACCACAGATATTGTTAAAGCAGTAGAAAATATTTCGTGGATTGTTTTCAAGGTGATTTGCTGCAGTAGAGTTTTTGCATATCCAAAATATGGTTTGCTTGTAATATAGTTCCAACTGACACCAACGCTTTTGAACTTCATTCAACCGACTGTATCCGAGTGGATCATTAAATGGATTTGGCAGCCAAGGGTCAGTGGCTTTGAACTCAATTAATTGAATTGGAATAATGTTATTTGGGCCCCAAGGAATGACGAGACCGGGAGGAAGAAAGGGTGTTCTGAATTGGTGATAATGTGGGATCATCTGAGTGCGAATAATTTCTTTCACAATTTCCTCCGATCCTTGAACTTGTTCAGGTCGTTGCTCAACCGGCTTGGGGGTATTCAGCTCAGCAGGAACAATTCCTTGTTCTGAAAGCTCTGGTATAAAAATTCCCTGTTCTTCGAGCTCAGAGATGAAGAGTGTTTGTTCCATAAGGTCTGATATAAAAATTCCCTGTCCCTCGAGCTCAGATATGAAGAGCGCTCGTTCCATAAGGTATGATTGAGTTTCCGGGCCTAGTTCGGTGACAACGTCTTCCGGTGCTAGGTTATGATCGGTATGAATAATTTCGGGTGCGGGTTCAGAATGTGCTACCCCTTGTTCCAGGATTGCCAATTTGACATCAGCTACCGGAATAGTTACCTCTGGAAAGGCAATTGGCTCTTCATCGAGCTCAACATCGTCGGGATGAGGAAGAACATAATGTCTATCGTCAGAGTCATTAATTTCTAGTAAGTTCTCCGAGTGATTCAGCATTGGCTCAACATCTGCATCATATTGAGAGAGACTGGCTTGTCGCCTAACAGGATAATATGAGTCTGGGGAATCAAGTCTACCAGTTGCCGAGTCGCATCGGGCATAGACCTGGCGGTAGAAAGATTCCGGATCCTCATTCTCAATCGATGGTTGGACCAAGGGTGCCTTGATGATAATACCTGGGTTGCTGCGTGGCACGAAAGGTACTGTAGTAACTGCAGCGGATGGACCGGTAGTGTCATCGAAATAATAACCATCAATATGTTCCGGGAAAGGATGAGATTGTCCGCCGACGTCTGTGATGTTTTCCAGACTCAAAGAACTAGGCTCATCTTGTACAACTGGATCAACACAACTGCCCTCGTTTGTTTCAGACAGTTCGTTGCTAATATCAACCTCTCCAGATGTTTTGGCGGAAGATTCAGAGGTAGACACTGGAAGAAGAACGTTGCTTACGATTGGTTCAGTTACACCGACTACCAGCTCGCTGCTGACGAGAGTTTCAACAATAACACGCTCTGTCCATTGGGTGACGGAAGCATAATAGATTGTGTGATCTGCTTGTGATGATTCAACTTCAGCACTGAATTTCTGAAAAGAGGCCAATAATGCCAATGACTCACCTTCGATATCAACAGCTTCATTTTCATGAACGGAGGAAGCATGCTCACTACCATTGTCAAAGCTGTCATCGAAGATGACCTTGATTGAAGGAGTGCTTGGTACTGGGGGTCGGGCAATAGTATCACCACCAAAATAAATGTGGTTGTTGCTATGAATGGAAGCAGCGTGCTCCGCGACTTGTGCTACTTCATTCAATTGGTCACCACTATTTTCCAAATTGTTCTCGACGATTGGTTCGACCGAAGAAATAGCTAATGGTGACGCAGGAGCAAAATCGTGGACAGTTGTTTCATTTGAGCCTGACAATATATTATTAGTACTTATTGTCTTGAATAGAACGCACAAGGAGAGCAACATACCCGTAGTGATTGCCATCAAAATTGGCAACACGGTATCAGCAAATGATGGACCAGTAAAATCATCAAAGCCGTTACTGCTAACCGCATCGTTCAAGCTAGCTTGGTCGTGTACCTGCAAAAAAGTTTCGACTGTGATATCTCCTGCCGACGGAGGACTTGATGAGTCAACGAGTGTTTTCGATCCTGGTAATTCAATGTTAGTGTTTAGCCGTTTTAATAAACTTTATAGTCTGAAGGGATAAGTGGCATTGCTTCATTACCTGTGCAGTATCTTCTGGATCTGCTGCTATCCAAGAAGCCAACAAAGCTCTTAACCTTGTTCAAAGTGGTCTTGCTGTTATTTGTAGGCTCTTGGCGGTTTGTAAGCTTCTCAGGACTCTTGAAGCTTTCTTGATTTGCGATATTGATGCCCTTGACAGAGAAAAGTCGTGCAATGGAACGGTAAATTTCTGAAATGCCCATTGTTATGATACTCACAATGCACCAAGTGGGAAATTATGGGTATGGGAGTTGTGTGTAAAGGTATGTAGATAGAATAAGATATCGACACCTAAGGGATGTTGATATGAGAACGAGACAAGTATTCGCATGCCACAGATAGATGATCAATAACAGCTATTTACTGTCTTGAAAAATGTAGACTAAATGAAAGTGGAAGTTGTAATTGTGCTGTAACTATTTTACTTCTTGAAATGGTGTGTTGAAGAAGTGCAGAGGAGGATCAAGGACGAGGCCAAAGGTTTGTTATATGAAATTTGATGTAGAGGTTGCAGTAGAATAGATTAACCGTTCCAAAGTTTTCAGGCACTAACATAGACAGTTTTGACTCTCTGCTGTATAAGAGCGTACCGTACTGGCCGTACTGACAGTCCTTGGTCGCATAAATGACTTTATTAATGACAAGAGTCGTTGACGTGGGAACACCCAGCCGTAGATACTCCTTTGGAAACCTATGGAAGCTCAATATGTCCCGTACGGTACTATGAAGGCGGTGTTGGCTCCCAAGCAATTGATCGTTCGTTTAGGAACATGATGCCAAAGATACGTACGGTATATATCTGGATCAACTTCATGCTTTCCACGTACGGTTGGATTTCCATCAGCCATATCTAGTTGTGCGGCAGTATGGTATGAGAGACTACCATAGAGAGTTTAAACTTTGTCCATACGTATGGATTTGACGCTAGCTTAACATAGTACACCCATGGGACTTGAAGCCAAACTAGTCGGACAGGGTTACTTCGGAGTAGTCTTGAAAGGCGCACAGGCACTTGTCTTTGAACTAGACGTTTGCCGATAGCCTAGCGGCCGGAAGTGTCCTCTCCATCATCGTCATCTACCTAGACTGCCGGCAAAAATTGGCCCGCATGTGCCGACAGGGGTTTCTATTGATGTTTGGTCACTCTAACATCAAGAGCACGGCCACAGCCATCCTTATGAAGACAACGATGACAATGATATGCCGACTCAAGCGTTGTTCTAGAAGCCGTGTTTGCATTCAAACGGTTAAAGGTAGGATCTTCCGGCGGTGGATTGCTATCTTGATGAATTGTTGTTCTCCCCTAGCCTAATCCCTCTTTTCGTTCGACTTGTCAATTCCGCTTCGCGCTACAGATCATAAATGCAATTTTCACCGACATACACCATAAGTGAGCCCGCTAGGTCTTCAACCACGACCTATATCGTCTCGAAGCCTGTGTCTATCCGCTGTAATCTCCAATGCCAAAAGAAAATCTGTTGGCCTTCATAAGGAGCGTAAAGCAAAGCACGCATGCAGGGTTCCCTATAGTGCGGACTGCAGTCTTATGGTAAAAGGCTGTTGGAATTTTTGATTGATTTACGTATTGATGTCTTTTGAATTAATCGATCTAATTAGAACAAACCTTTTAGGATGTTCGACTATCGGATACACTGCAAGTATGTAACGTTTTCTTCTTGACATTTGGGGCTCTTTGGATTTGAGATAAAATTCCAAATGGCTGGACCATTAGTGATTGTGTCTAAAATACGACGGCGTAATGGCTGGCGAAGTAGAATGTAGTACTGAACGGAGTAGACAAGGAGAAGAGAGAAGATATTTTGACGAAGATGAGTAGGAAGCGGAGCTGAAGATTGCATTTTCGGAAAAGAGAGGTGTAGGTACCATGTCGGATCTACCGCGAGTAATGTTACTATAATCCAGAACGAACCGCTGCTTGACGGAGAGCAAGAAGAAAATCACTAGATTCGCTAAACTTGCTTCTCGAGAAGTATAAAGAGAACGAGATGAGAGGAGAAGAATCTGAGGATTCTTCTAGCTCCAAAGCAAAGAGACGAGATGACTAGGCCATCCATGGGTGCACCGGTAAACTCAATACTTAATTCAGACTGAACCATTCAAGGCCATTGAGTTAAGAATTTCTAAAAGAAAAAGGTGACTTTGAAGACCGTCACTGAACATTGAAGCATGATGTTGAGATTTGAGATGAGGTTGCGTTGCTTACAGCTTCCTGGTTTATCGTGCACGGCCCATCATCAATCGCAGCAAGCAAGCTCGAAGCTCCAAATCCCTACTCTAGCACAAAGGACGTAAGTCTTACAACAATCCAAGAAATCCCGGGACGACGAAGTATTTCCTTTGGAGTTCTTCAGCTGGAGCGCAACCGAAAGTTCCTCGATTCTATCCCCTTACATCTACTCCGAAGCTCCAACTATGTCTGCCCCCACGAAATACATGCTGGTATCTCTACCAACATCTATCTCTCCTTCCAGCGATAAAGATGAAGCTTTAACAGCTTTGCGATCTACAATTTCCCCGGATAATGGAACTACTATACCATTTAAGATTCCTGAATTCAAAATCGGTACGCTGGATGCATTGGTTGGGCAAGCAGACGATCTTGCAAAGTTGGAAAGTGCTTGTCAAGGTGTTGTAGCAAAAGTTGGGGAATCTCTTCGCAATTTATTGGAAGGGGATGAGAGCAAGATTGCACAACAGAAAACTGTCAACGATAGTGAGTCTATTGATCTGCGAGTTTGTGATTATGATCATGGGCTAATGGTTTGCGTATAGAACCAGCGGACCAATACCTACGTACTTTTTCTTGGAACAAGGTCAAATACCGTGCCGACAAGCCACTTGCAGAGTTAATCGATTCGTTACAAAAGGTTGGCAATATTCGCAGTGAGGGTTGAAGAGTTGCTGACAGAATTTAGGAACTTGTTAGTATCGATAATGATGTTAAGGGTAAAATGAACCAATACAACCAAGTCAAGACAAATCTTACAACATTACAGCGGAAACAAACGTGAGAGCTTTGTGTTCTGAGGATATGGCAAAATGCTAATAACGTGAAGTGGAAATCTCTCTACCAAATCCCTTACTCCAGTCGTCGATCCCAAATTACTAGTACAGGACTCCGAATACCTAGAAACTCACCTCGTCGTTGTTCCAACAAATGTCAAAAAGGATTTCCTCAAGACTTATGAAACCATATCCCCTATGGTTGTCCCAAGATCCTCAGTGGAGGTTACCCACGATGATGAATTCACATTGTTTGCGGTTACAACATTCAAAAAGTACAGCGCAGAATTTCAACACAAATGCAGAGAAAATAAATGGACTCCCCGCGATTACAAGTATGTAGAGGGTGGGCAGGAACAGGAAAAAAAGGAGGCCGAGCGAGTTGAAAAGGATGAGCGCAAGGTATGGGGTGAAGCTTTAAGGCTTAGTAGAACTGGCTGGAGTGAAGCTGTTATGATATGGATACATGTCTTAACTTTGAGGGTATTTGTTGAGACAGTCTTGAGATATGGATTACCTCTGGATTTCGTCTGTGGTCTGGTCAAGGTATGAATGCTAAGCCTAAGCTCTGTCAATTTTTACTAATTCCTCCCAGTCAAACCTTAAAGGAGCAAAGAAAGCGAAAACAGCCCTCGATTCAGCATATGGTTACCTCGGAGGTAATGCTTTTGGTCGAGACAAGAAAGGAAAGGCTCTAAAAGATGATTCAGCACTATCATCGGAGATCGCTGCTGCTGGAGTTGGCGGACAAGAAGGCAATGAATACACGGCCTATGTCTATTATGAATTCGAAATAATTTAGATAGCATTGGGAGTTATATGAATATGGCGAGTGAAAGTTGGCGCATGACAATGGTTTCATATTTGTTGAAGCATGCATTTGTATTATTGTATCGTATTAAGAGATATCAACAAAGCAATTATTTCTAAATCGATCCAAGTTTTACATCGTTGAATTCTATCATTTCTAGTATTTTTGTGAAATATTCCTCCCAAACCCCGAAATGTCCTAACCCAAGGTATCTCTATATCTACAACTTCAACAAATTCTCCTTCTCCAAGTACTCCACAATTTTTTGCACACACTCCTCCACGCTCAGTTTATCCGTCCTCAAATGGATCTCTGCCTTCTCAGGCTCTTCATATGGCGCACTAATTCCGGTGAATTCCTTAATCTCCCCCGCTCTAGCCTTCTTATACAATCCCTTTGGATCTCTCTTCTCAGCCTCCTCAACCGGAATATCAATAAAAACCTCAATAAACGGAATCGCCTCATCTCCATTCGCAGCCTTCTCATGCAATTCCCTCGCAACCGCGCGATCCGCCTTGTACGGAGAAATAAACGACGTCAACGCAATCGTACAGCTATCCGCGAACAACTTTGCGACTTCGGCAATCCGACGAATATTCTCGTTGCGGGATTTCTCATCAAACCCAAGATCTTTGTTGAGTCCAAATCGTACATTGTCACCGTCGAGACGGTAGGCTGCGTGCCCGAGGTGCAGGAGATGTTGCTCGAGGGCTGTGGCTATGGTGGATTTTCCGGAGGCGGAGAGTCCTGTAAACCAGATTGTCATGCCGCGTTGTTTGCGGAGGGTGGTGCGCTCGGCGCGGGTGAGGGATGGGTGCCAGGTAATATTTCTGTGGGAGGTTGTTAGTATTTTGTTCAGGGCTGTTTTCGTATCTTTCTGTTCGTGCCCAAACGTAGGAAGTGATTAGATAGTAAACGCAAAGAAGAGAACATACGTAGCCATCTTGAGGATTTTGTGTGAGGAAATGAGGGTAGGTTTGAGACAGTCGGGTCGGGATAGAAGTGAAAGAATAAAGAAGAGAGCAGAGGACAATCACGCAATCGAAATCAATGGATCGCCGCCAGTAACAAGATCAAGAGTCTCCCCTTATTTAACCCGCTACCGGTGCACTATAATTTTCTGCCCCGCACTACACATAAAGTTGACAAATGCGTGAGAATGTTACCGTTACTACATGGTGGGGGTATTGAATCACGTGTTTCGATCTCGACTACATTTCAGCGGAAAGTAATTTTTTACTCACACTTGTTACAAGGTGTTGAAGATGGGCGAACGGAGGGATGCATGTCATGTTTGGGACTGGGAATTGGAAGCTGGTGTTTGCATGAAATATGGTCATGAAATTATATTGTTCTATTCTAGTAGTCTAGTAATATCTAGATCTCACACTTGTCTAATCTTATATCCAGACCTAGAATACTTAACCTTTACGTGAATCCGCTTTCTATATTGACATTTTCGTCTCTTCTGTCCTTGGACTGAGAATGCGTCTTCCAACATTTTATGTAGCCGGGTATATTCTAGCCATCATCTAAAACCTCATTAGCATTCATGACAACACTATTACAGCCTTTCAAACTCACCTTGGCTTGTCTAGGTTCAATAAAGAGGGCACTCCCCTCACATAGAACTTTCGGCGTCTCACCCTCCCCAACTAAAGTCTCAATTCTTCCCTCAACCCAAGCCTTTCTTCCTTCTACTTTTGTAGTCTCCGCTCTCAATACAACAAATGTTTTCGCAGGCGTGGGAGCCCTATAATTGACCGTCAAAGTAGCCGTCATACCAATCCTATTTGGCAATGCTCCAAAACAACATCGTCCTAACCCCTCATCTAGCATTGTAGCTAGAAATCCTCCATGTACAATGGTTGGATGTCCACATAGATCTTCTCCCAGGTAGGAGATTGACACGAGGGATTTACCTCCTGCTTCAGTCCATACATATGGTGGCACTTGAACACGTCCAGATCCCATCAATGTTCCACCTGTAAGATTGTGTCCTCTTTGTGATTCAGGGATTTTCAAATGTGGTCTTGATTCTGTAA
Source organism: Sclerotinia trifoliorum (assembly GCA_905066765.1). NCBI lineage: Eukaryota > Fungi > Ascomycota > Leotiomycetes > Helotiales > Sclerotiniaceae > Sclerotinia > Sclerotinia trifoliorum. The sequence goes on along the minus strand of CAJHIA010000001.1, from coordinate 21,972 downwards.
TCTCAGGTCGAGATCGTAGTTCTTTTACGAGTGGATGATTATTTATGTATGCTTCGACTTCTAGAGATTTCGCATCGGTTGGTGTGTATAATTTGATCGATTCCTCATCGGACGGAGGATTGAGTATGGAATTGGCTGCCTTGAAAGCTGGATAGGCAGCTATTGAGAAGCCTACGGATGTGAAGACAATGGCTATTCCAAAGAAAGTGAGAGTTCGTAAAAGAAAAGAGGGTTGCGGAGGTGGAGGAATAGTAGCTGTAGTGTAAGGTTAGCTAAATCTTTTGAAGAGAGAGTGGGAAAGTGCCTACTCTCCGCATTACATAATCGACGAGCTGCAGTAAACGTTCTAGAAAAAGAGAATAGAGGCGTATTCCTCAAAGCTGCTCCACGGCATTGTGCAATTCCTGAAGTGTGATTTACAGCTCGATATATTCCAGCCCGAGGCTGTAAAAGTTGACGAGAGACAGACATCTGAAGTTATAATAATTTAACGACTATGATCTTCGCATGCTGATACAGAAAGAGAATGGCAAAATGCAAGTGAAACTTCTTAGACTGAACGACAACTACTATGCAGCGCAAACCAGCCGAGGATCAATGATTCCGACTTGACCCCACAAAATTCGGGGATTCTGTTTTACCGAAATCTTATCTTATCTTGCCAGATGCCAGAACTAACCTTTAAATTCAAGAGCTAGCTCTCCACACTAGTGAATTAGATACGTATTGAATATTTCGTACCTGCTTTAGTTTGAAGTAGAGTTGATTGATATCTTTGATGATGTCAAGCCCTAAGCGGTGCTAGAATTAGACATTTACCCTATTCCACCTTGTGAATGGACAATATGGTAAGATCTTACTTACACTGTAGAAAATTCCAATCACGCTATGCTCAACGACGTCACCTCGTGTCCATAAACAACTCAAAATAGAGCTTCATTTTGAACTTCGTTCTGTACATTTAAAAGAGGGCTCTCACTAATTGTCACCCAATCATACTCATCATGTGTGCATTCTGGCACGCCGAGCAGTGTACAGCCAAGCAGGCCAACACCTGTTTTGAATGATGCATAGGTCAATGATAAACAACAAAGCCCCTCATTTATGCGGTTCCAGCTACCCCTGTTTGACTTTAAACCACCACTGAACCAACAACTTATAAAATGAGACCCCTCTTTCCACCAACGGATCATTTCATTCTGATGTATTCACTTCAGCTTCACAACAGTATTGTATGCATCTGACTTGTGCTCTAACTCACAAATACCTTCCACATCTTGCAAAAATACAGTCCTTAACAGGCGCAACATCGAATTCATCAAATCAAACAAGACAATCAAACAGCTGATCATTTATCATGGCTACTGCGGAAACCGTCCAACTTGGTCCAATACATGCACCAAAAGAAGACAGCATCATCGCCTTCAACAAGATCGAAATCGAACTCAAGAAAAAGCTTCAACATCTCCGTCACGAAACGAATAGTTCGTCCTCTCCCCTCTCCTCTAGCCACAATTCTAACCACAACTCTGAAACTAACCATTAACCCACCTTGCAGAACACGAACCTCAATATTTCGCCCCTATATCCCACATCTCAGACCACACCCTCACCTCTTTCGACTCCTCCTCCCTAAAGTACGTCCGCGTAGCTAACAGCGCCTATGGATTGCACCTCCTAGGCAAAGTCCTCGTTCCCGAAACAGAAGACAAATATTTCATGTTCCGTGCTTTTATTCCTGGAGATTCTGATACCGCAAAGCTTCATTGTATTCATATGGAGGAGAAGGACGTTGGAGGCGAGGAGGGAAAGATGTTTAGGGCTATTTTCGAGGAGAATGACGAATTGGATTGGTTTGATGAGTAGAGACAGGAGATGGATGATATTGACACGTTTGGATTAAGGATTATTATGGATAAGGGGTTTATGGACCTACAATGAACAACAATAATCGAGACAATCAAGGTGTAGAGGTTCTATTTCTGCGAACCTCCTTCCGAGGTTTTATTTGAGATTAGGATGTTTCACTCAATCACCACGCTTCTTCTAATGATATTTTGACACGGGTATAACTGTTTTAATTCATCTCAAAAATACTCATACTGACTACAGCCAACATCTTCACATAGCTCTCGTGGCGGTATACACGAGCATTTTGTAGCACTCCTCAGATCTCCAACATTACTCTTTTATTTTCCCTTTCCCATACCCATATCCTCATCTCCATCATTATCCAGCATAGCCGCATAATCATCTGCACTAGCGAATGTAGGAAGATTCTTAAGCTTTCTCCTCTTGCTCCTGCTAGTCTCTTTCTTCTCTTCTTCCTCCTCAGGACTCTTTGCTCTCTGTAATTCGGCTTCGAATAATGCATCCATATCTGATCCTGCTTCATCATCACTGTCCTTAAGGTCATCGCCTTCTTCAGAGAAGATTCCCTCTTCATCATCTTCCTCGTCATCTTTCATATTTTCATCTTCGTCCCCTCCTTCAATGCCAACTTCCTCATCTGATCCTTCAATATCAACACCACCTGCAGAATCGTCCTCGGACATATCGAAATCACCCATGTCCAAATCATCATCATCAGACTCTGGACCCTCGATATCTGGCTTACTTTCGACCAAAGCTTGCCAAATCTCATCCTCATCTTCATCCTCATCATCTTCTCCTTCTTCGCCCTTCTTCTTCTCCTTCTTCTTTGCTGCGTCTTTGCCTTTACCGATTTGGTTAAAGTATTTGTGGAAAAAGACTTCATCAACTGCGACATCCTCTGCCTTCTTTCTCCAGAATGCTTCTGAATTGACGGATTGTTGAACCTTAGAACCACGATTGGATACAAGAATACCTTGACTTGCTCCACCAGCAAGAGGTTGCATAAGGGAGCTTCCTTTTGGTGCCCCAGCTGCTGCTTTTGCGTTTCTGTAGACAAAACGATCTAAGAAATGGGCCAAGGTGTGAGAAGCAAGATCTGGTTTAGGTGGCATTTTTTCGTCATTGAGAAGGCGGTCGACAAATAGAGATACTGAGGGATGGAAATGTACCAAGAAAGGAATCTATAGTTGTTAGTGCGGCTCCCTTACTCTATGAAGAAATACTTACAATTTCCCACAGACAACTCTTGTCGGCATTACTGTGCTCCGGATCCCTCTTCTTTCCATCGTATGTATCTGCCTTGAGTTTCGCTGTGGGTTCTGTGGCTTGAATTTCTACGGTTTCTCCATCTTCTGGCACATCTCGGTATACTTCTTCTTCATCTTCATCATTTGCCTCGGGATCTTTTAAAAGAGACTTGAGCCCAGGGAATGTAACCTCTAACTCTCTCATCAAATAGATGATACCACATATGAATGGAGGTTGATGAAGGGTTACAATTTGTAACATTCTCTTTGCGAAAGCCTTGACGCGCTTGATGTTAACATCCGCTTTCAAAGCTCTGTAGAGCAAGTTAAGATATAGGGCATGCTTCGAAGATGTAATCAGACGAGGATCGAGTAAGGATTCGTAAAGAGTTCTGTAAAATCGGTCCACAGCAAGGTGTTTTGTTGTTGATAATTGCTCAATCAACATCAAAGCTTGAATACTGGTATTGAAATTGGATGAATGTGTGATTCGGAACAAGGTATCCATGTGTTTCTCAAGCCTAACCTAGTTAGCATTGTCAAAAGCTAATAAAATAATTGAACTTACGTCAAGTCGTCCGTCTTTGTGAATGGGAATGCACGATTGACACCGGTCAAAACAGCGGAGATCATTTTCTCTGTTGTCTCCTCGCTTGCCTGTTTTGCCTCCTCTTCTGCTGTCAACTTTTCCTTTGCCTTCTTTCCCATAGCACCTCCACCTCCTTGAATTTCTCCTTTTTTGTTGAGTTTAGGACCGGTAGGTTTGATGACTTCGGGCTTTTTGAGAAGAGATACGAAAAGACCAAAATATATGCTTAGAAGCTTTTTCGCAACCTCTTCTTCTTTTGAACTAAGAATTGTTTGATTGAGAGTATTAATCGCGTAATATTTGGCATGTGAACTCTGTCCAGGTCTTAAAATGAGCTCGTTTTCTATCGAGTTAATGATGATCGGTTTCATCAATGGGTGAGAGGTTTGAAGTTGTAGTAGAAGGTATGATGATCGTGAAGCAATCTTTTTATCTGGATCACCGAGTTTGTTGACCAATAATCGTAGTAAATTAGATTCCTGTTCTGGTTTCTCCTTTAACAGTTCATAAACGTAGGTAACAGCTCTTGAACGAGCATATTCTACCTCATCGTTGCACCATACTTCCAAAATCTTGAGCATATCAAAATATGACTCCTTGAGCCAATCTTCAAATGCCCATGAAATAAGATGCGCTTTGGTCATGTTTCCGGGTAGGGGCTGTCCAGATCTCCAGACACCAGTATCGCTTTCTTGTAACGTACCAAGAAGTCCAGGTTGAGAAGGAAATGTTCGAAGACGTCTATCCGCAGGAAGCATAACACCAGCTCCCAATAAATCTTTCATAGCACCCAATGCTGTCACGGCTTGTCCCCTACTTCGCTTCTTCGCCAAATCCAATAAACTTTCGAATGATCTCGTAGTATGAACTGGAGATTCCTGAACAACCAAAGTTAACGCGGAAATTTTGTCGGATAATGTACCAGAGGACATGATCGTGGCAAGAAAACGATGTGAAGAAGTCGCAGAAAGATGTTTTGAGGCATAGAGTGTACTATCCGCCTCAAGAAGGGTCGTGGCATATTCCTTGAGATTTTTTATCGATTCTTGGTATGGTCTTGACTCGCTGAAATCTCCTGTAGAAAGTTGGGGGAGCTCTGCGGCATGCCAATCTGCTCGGGCTTCAAAATTCTATAATCGGTCAGTGGACTCAAAATAGAGAGAGGGAGCTACTCACCAGGCGATTTTGATCCTTCGAAGGTTCTTTAGCTTTGACCGCAGCTTTCTCTGGCACTTTAGGAGCCTCCTCCTCTGTACTTTCTTCTGATTCTGATGCTGATGCAGATGCCTCCTCCCAATCGTCGCCATCTACTTCCTCTACCTCATCCTCAACTTCTGAATCTGCCTCAGCTCCAGGAGCTTGTCCCTCGATTCCAAGCCCTGCCACAAATTTAGCAACCTCATTCTTGAAACCTTTGTCGATAGATGCTGGTTTTCCTTCGTCTTCATTCTCAGAGTCGGATTGAGCGTCAAGTACAAGATCTAAGTCTTCTTCTGTTCCTCCCAATGCCAATATTTCCTGTAATAAGACCTCTCTATCACTTCTTGACTTTGGCACTTCGTTGGATGATCCATCTGCTTTGCCCTTTGCATTGCCTTGCGCATCTCTCTTCGTTCCTCGACCGGATTCTTGTGGTTTAGATTTTGGTTTTGAGTCTGTAGAATTTGTCGACTTATTCGCTTTGTTTTGCTTAGAGGATTTGGGTTCCGATTCAGCAGATTTGTTTGGTGCTTTGCCTTTTGCGAATCCCTTCTCAATTTTTGAAGTTAATGCCGATAGAGCATTTTCGTCGAAAGAGGGGATATCCTCATCTGGTTTTGGTACAACCTTTGCGCCAGGAGTTTTAGTGGGCTTTCGATGTTTTCCCATTTTGAATTAGGATCCTCAAGTAGTTGATAATAAGAGGATGAATGCTCAATTGGGTTCCTTGGAAATAAAATAGACTAAGAAAATGTCATGAAGCACTCATTGAAGCTTTGATAAGATACAAAACTTTTTTTTTGCAAAACAAAACAACCCGGAATAAAGATTTTCCGACATTAACCTTAGAACCTTCTCCCCTTGTACTGTGAGTTTTCATTTGTTTGGTGACTCGTTTTTATGCTTAATTCAATTGAGGAGCAATATGAATTGAAAGGATATTGTTTTTATGGTAGGTATGAAGTTATAACATTTGTTCATCTTTAAATAAAAGAGCTTCACTTGAACTTGTTCTGAGAGTCAAACGTGGATATTTCAACATGCGTCCCCTTCGAAGTATTTCTCGGTTTGGAGCATCTTCTATAAACACCCAGAGCTTATGTCGAAGTATGATATTATCATCACAACTTTTGAAGCTTCCCTATTCTCGAAATCACTCAAATATTTCTTCCAAGGTAAGTTTATTACCGGACCATTCTCAATCACGTGGATATATCACTGATTAATTGCAATGGTAGACAGATGATCGGGCAAGGTTGTCTAAATATTGGATACCTACGGGTGGTATAGCTGCAAGTGTAGATGAAGGTGAGATGCACAGAGAGGTTCCTCAAATCTCAAAAGACTGATTCGTAACAGACTCTCATGCAAAACTCATCCGAGGGGGTTTCTTACGTCAGGTTCGTTTTGGTAACTTCTACTTTACGAAACAAGTTCTGACACATTTCATGGCTAGGCCCATACGGGTATCTTCCATATGTTACCACTAGGCAGGAGAGTTCAAGATAAATTAGAAGCCCTCATTGATAAACATATGTCAACCTTAGGTTAGCATTCCCTGACTTCTTTTTGACCATGGCTGCTAATATTACCTGGAAGGTGCATCAAAACTTGCTCTGTCTTCACTCTCATCTGAAGAACTTTGGGCTAAAAGTGGCCGTCTGGATGCCAGTTCTGAGGTATCTATCTACACATCAAAATATCCTGTTATCATATTTTTAACACTCATCATTAGCTATTCAGACTGAAAGATCGCAAAGAGGCAGGATACCTTCTTGCACCAACACACGAGGAAGAAATTACGGAATTAGTTTCGAACTCGGTCCAATCATACAGAGAACTTCCTGTTCGTTTATACCAAATCAGTTTGTTCAAACCTGCCACCTTTTCTACTATTTTCTCATCCCTCTTTAGCTCGAAAGTATCGTGATGAGTTACGACCAAGGCAAGGCCTTCTTCGTTCCCGAGAATTTGTCATGAAAGATCTCTACACATTTGACTATAATAGTTCTTCCGCACTTTCAACCTATGAAGATGTTCGCAAAGCATATCAAAACCTGTTCAATGAACTAAAAATCCCGTACCTTGTCGCTGAAGCCGATTCTGGTGACATAGGTGGCGACCTCAGTCACGAATTCCACTTTCCAACCAAGATTGGGGAAGATAATATCATTAATTGCACCGAATGCAAATACGTGGCAAATGAAGAGTTGGCGGAAACTGGAAAATTGAAAGTGGATGAGATTGATGATTTTGACGTCCATATTCAAAACACGAGTGTGGTTGCGGGATTTTCTCGCGACGGATCCACCTTAATAGCCACTTGGTTTTATTCCAAAAATGGAGAGGGATATGAGCTGAATATACGTTCAATCAAGAGCGTTATACCGGAATATGATCCTTCCAGAAAAATAGAATATCCAGAGTTGCTGCGACTTATCAACAGGGAGAATGTGACCGGAAACAAATTATTGGGTAAAAGTCACCAACCATCCATCAATCGTGTTGTCCACTTGATTGACGGACGAGTTCCTTCACAAATGTCTAAGGCGATTGTGAAGGAAAGGTTTTCTGCAGTTGCTAAAGCTAACAGCAAGACCTGGGATGACTGGTTGTCGAAGGTGGATGATACATCGTTTATTTTTCAAGATCCATCTACTGGTGAATCATTGAATTTACGGCGGATTATGGAGGGAGACATCTGCCCCAAATGCCAAGAACCGACGTTGAAAGTTGAAAAAGCCATTGAACTTGGCCATACTTTCCACCTGGGTACAAGATACAGTAAACCGATGGAAGCAACGGTTAATGTACCTTGTAATCTTGTGGAAAATAAGTCTGAAGAAATCACAGCTCTGCTCGGAGAAAATGGTCAAGTTCGGGTTCCTATGGAAATGGGATGTCATGGGATTGGTGTGACGAGGATGATTGGAGCGGTTGCTGAAACCCTTGTTGACGGGAAGGGACTGAATTGGCCCAGAGTTATGTCTCCTTTCGAAATCGTTGTGATCCCAGGTAAAGGTTCTGATGAAGGTGCCTTGCAAATCTTTGATACCTTCTCTACTGCTGCAATGGATCCAGTAATTGATGATCGAGGAGTATCAATTGCTTGGAAATTGAGAGATGCGGATTTGATTGGTTACCCGGTAATTGTTGTGCTAGGAAGGAAATGGAAGGAGGGTTTATGTGAAGTTCAGTGTAGAAGATTGGACGTCATGGAAAATGTGAAGATTGAGGATTTGAAAGATTTTGTTGGCAAGCTATTGAGTCAGCTTTGAGAGAGAAGGCCAGGGTGCTGTGGTATATTGTGTATATCTCTCCAACATATGTACTTAATGTTGCTGGCTTGTAGGACGTTGCCGAATGAAAGCATTTCAACTCTAATAGTCAGATCTTGAGAGAGCGGGGCTTGGGAGTGCTTTATCCAGGGGCTTATCCACTCTTCCATATTCTCAATATTCGAGCGTAGCATTACGGAACTGAGAACTCAGGTCCTTGGCTCCACGTAATATTTAATCTATCACCTCAACCCCGACAATGTCCCCTTTTCGCCGGGTCCATTGTCACGGAATCCCGTCTACGATTACCCGACTACTTCCAGCTGGACTTCCGACCTCCATATCTCCTAAGAAAACCACATTTTCCATCACGCAACCCCAAACCTAAAGTACGAAAATTCTTCGAAAAAGTAAGGAGGCAGGCGTTGAAGCACACCAAGAAGTCGGAATAGAGGAACTATTCAATACTCGGCTTAGTGTTATAAAAGTTACAATGCACATATATCAGGAGAAAATAAACTAATAATAATAATTAAAATAAATCTTTAATTACATTTTCATTTTTTAAATTTTAAAATATTTTTTAAAATGATAGATTTCGGAGGAATAATCAAATTTACTTTTTTTGAATAATTATTATCTCTTTATTAAAAATAATTATTAAAAATAACTTTATAATAATAATCCAAGCTCTAAATTAATATTTAAAAAGAATAAAATCTTTATATATATTTTTAAAATTTATTATTTTGAAAATTATAAATATTAATAAATATTATCAAAATATTTTTTAAATATTGAAGTTTAATCTTATTTATTATTTTATTATATTAAAATAACTTTTATATTAAAGACAACTAGTTAATAATCTAAATACCTTTAAGAATACTTAAAGCGATGAGGCCGAGGTAGCTTTTTAACCCCACGTTGATGTGGCGGTGCATGCGAGGGGTAAGGCTAATAAGAAGGTCTCGGTATCCTTCACATTCATTCTTCGTCCAAAAATGCTTCACAATAAGATATTTAGGTTCCGCCAGTAGATATTTCAAACTTGGCACGAGTTCGAATAACAATTCCTATTATGTTTTTTATGAAAGATAGTATCTTCTAAGCTCCGAGAAGCTTCTCCTTGTAATATCAGAAGCACCACCACGGATTCAAACAGCCGATACATGGATGTCCAAAAGTCACACTGCAGATAAGAGAGCACTGGATGAGTGTGTAGTCGGTGTGAGAAAAGCCAAGGGCTTACCATTTAGTGAAAGTTCTCCAGCAATTGAAATCGAAATTTCCCATATAACATGCTTTTGTCCTTTCATCCTTGTAAGATCTTATGTGGGATGTAAATTTGAGGTGGTTTGTCTCTTTTTCTCTTTCATTATTGCGTCTTGCCCGTGCGGATAACTCTCTTTAGTGGGGCAAGATACCAAGAACTTTATTGGGGTAACTCAACGGGCAGCTGGATCTTGCTTTCCCCACTGACAATATATATACAAAATATTTTCCTTTCTTCCGTTTACTGTTGCTGTTTATTGTTTCTTCCCTAATTGTTTGCTACTACCAATATGTCTTCCACTGGTGTCGAAATAACCTATCCACCTAACCACGGCGGTGAGAAAATCCCTTCATCCAGACAACCTATAAATGAGGGTTATTTGAAAGAGAAGCATGAGGAAGAAGTTCTTGGCTCCTTCTCTCCACCATATCACGATGATACAATATCCGTCAACCAGACACATGATTCTACGCATCGTCAATTGAGACCGAGACATATTCAACTGATTGGTATTGGCGGGACCATTGGAACTGCTCTTTATGTTCAGATTGGTCGTGGATTGATACATGGAGGACCAGGAAGTTTGTTCTTAGCCTTTACTATTTGGTGCGTACAACTTTTCCATTACTATTGATGAATGTGGAGATATGGGATGAGTCTCTTACACAGCGGAATGATAGGTGTACCTTCATTTTGGCGATTACAAATGTAAGTAGACCTGGTCGTCATACTTGATTTCTCTAATTTTCCCTCTACAGTGCATGGCAGAGATGGTAACTTACCTACCAATTTCATCACCCTTTATACGATTCGCTGGTAGATACGTCGATGAAGCATTCGGAGTTGCTGCGGGATACAACTTCTTCATATTCGAAGCTGCCCTTGTTCCATTCGAAATAGTAGCTTGTAACGTGATCATTCATTATTAGAGTGATGTCGTTCCTGCAGGTGGTATTATTGCTATCGTAATAGTTCTTTATGGGTATGTCGACCTGAAATCTACTAATTTTCTCACATTATTAATTTTTCAGCTTCATCAATGTCTTTGCGGTTAGATGGTATGGAGAATCAGAGTTTTATCTCGCCATGGGAAAAGTTCTGTTGATTGTTGGACTCATAGTATTTACTTTCATCACTATGATTGGTGGGAATCGTCTTCATGATCGATTCGGCTTTCGATTTTGGTCAGACCCAGGAGCATTCGCAGAATTTTATAAAACAGGATCTCTTGGTCGCTTCCTGGGGTTTCTAAATTGTCTCATTCAAGCCTCATTTACTATAGCTGGGCCAGACTATGTCTCAATGGCAGCAGGTGAAGCTCAAAATCCTAGAGTTGTAATGCCTAAAGCATTCAATGGTGTTTTCTATCGTCTTTCAGCATTTTTCGTGTTAGGAAGTTTGGCTGTGGGTATCTTGGTTCCTTATGATGACCAAGAACTCAAAGATGCCTTTACAAACGGTCTTCCTGGAGCCGCAGCTAGCCCTTATGTAGTCGCTATGAATCGACTTCGGATCAGGATCCTTCCCGATATTGTTAATGCTATGGTTCTGGGAGCAGCTTTTTCAGCAGGGAATTCTTACGTTTATTGTGCATCTAGATCACTTTTTGGTCTTGCTCTTGAAGGAAAGGCTCCCAAATTTCTTACGAAATGCACGAAGCAAGGAGTTCCAATTTACTGTGTTGGAGTTACGTTGGCTATTGCATTGTTGAGCTTTTTGCAAGTATCAAATAATGCAGCGGTTGTACTCCAATGGTTTGTTAATTTGGTTACTGCAAGTCAATTGATTAATTTCAGCGTGATGGCCTATACTTTTATTTGTGTAAGTTCACCTGATGAAGTCCTGGATCGACCATGGCTGATTTGATAATGTAGTGGAAAAGAGCATGCGATGTGCAAGGACTCGATAGAGATACTTTACCTCATAAAAGTTTCTGGCAGCCATTTAGTGCATACTATGCATTAACTGGATGTTTTGTTATGGCCTTTGTTGGCGGATATCCTGTTTTCCTTCCTGGTGTGTGAACTATTTTTTCTACCTCCTAATATCACTCTAGTCACTCCCACTGCACTAGAATTCTCCTTGTTACCTTTCGATTCGAGCTCACTGACCTTCATGATAGGCTCCTGGGATATTCCAACTTTTCTCTTTTCTTATGCAATGATTGGTGTTTTTCCAATCATCTTCATCGGGTGGAAAGTGGTCAAGAAAACAAAATGGTTAAAACCACATGAGGTGATTTTAAGAACACAAGAGGTGGAAGAAATTGAAGAGTATACGAGGAATTATCTTGAGAGACCTCCTAAAACAAGATGGCATGGTTATGTGGATAAAATCTTTGATTAGTGGTGGAAGAGAGAGTGCAGATAGATTTAGAGAAAAATGATCAGCAATTTTCTCGATCGTTACTATGAAATGATTATGACACCAACTTGACATCGGCTTTCTCTCTATTTTGTACTGAAAACCACGGGCTACCAAGTCGAACCCTTTTTAACTATCGATTTTGTACTCAAATATATGACGTTTCAGTGTCATACCGTCACTTGTCCTCATGTTCAGATGCGATATTTGACTCCATTGTTCTTCTCTAGATGTCGAGAAATGAAGGGATATATTTGTGGGGGTAGGATTATCCGCTCCAGGGGTCTTCTAGCCTAAATCTACAGTGCTGAGGGCAGGTCAACAACCACAATGAGACACCACCTCTTTCAATCAAGAAATCCGCTGGCTATTTCTTTACCGGCTATCACGGTGGCAGATAGGTCTCTAGATAATTAGAGGTTTACACTCTTTAGAATTCTTGCTGTACATACTCGCGGAGCGGTGGTCTGTACTGGATATACTGTGAAAATGAGGTTCGTTTAATGATATAATTTGATTGGTCGAAAAGTGAATCGCGATCTGAGCATTCTGATTGGTAATAATTTGTAGAAATATTTCTTTTGGCATTATCAGTCATATACATCATATATACTGTAAAAGTGGTAGGTCGAGATACGTGCGTCCCGATAACATGTTGTAAGGAGGGAATTGGAAGAGAAAGTTGAATTAGATTATATTGTAATATATTATTTTATAAAGAAAACAGGATTTATAATGGTTTTGAGATTGGTATTATATGGGTTCAAATGTATATATATAAAAGATTGATTATCTTTAAAAGAAAAGACAAAAGCTTTTCTTTTATATCTAATTATAAAAGATTATATAATTGATTAATTAAAAACCTTTATGTATTTGATTTATAATTTCAACTTTCTTATAATATTTTAGATATATCTGATTTAAAAAAATTTTTAATTTATTTAATTTATTTAATTTATTTAAATTATTTAATAAAAAATTTAAAATATTTTTTTAAAAAATTTAATCTCTTTTTGTTTAGACTTTAATATATATTTAAGTTTAAAATAAAAACTTAAATTAAAAAAAGTTTTAAGTTAGATTTGTCTAAGATTGTAAGGCTTATATCAAGTTTTTTGTTAGATTTATTTATCGGGGTATTTACCGGGGTATTTTAGACCAATCAAATTATCAGAATCGCGACTCATTTAAACAAGTTTTTTCATTTTCCATCACTCACCGGGTAAACCTCGCGTACAGCAACGTTATAGAGTCGACAAGTCGATAATAATTTTTTGAAAAGAAATTCTTTTATTAAAATAAAAAAATAATACAGAATCGATTCTATATAAGTTTTAAATACTAATATATATATCATTAAGAAATAATTTTGTTTTCTTGATATTTCTGAAATTAAAAATATTAAAATCGAAAATCGATAGAATATTCAAATCCAGGCCAGAAATTATAAAATTGAAGAAGATGATTCTAATACTATTTTAGAAAGTAATTATACAAACGATTTTATTGAAATTGAATAGTTATTAAATTATTAAAGTTTAAAAATGGTGTATTGATTTTTTTGAGGTGATCGGGGTAGGGGACTTATAGCATGGTTTCCTCCCCAACAGAATTCTGCAACATCAATTTTAAGATTATTGGTTGGAAAAGGAGGTTTGGATGATCGAAGGGCTTGGAAAAATGAGAGGACTTTAGGATGAGTGATTGGAATTTTGGTCTTCATTTTCCAAGGAATTCCGATAGCCATTGCTTGAAAAACATAGCTAGGTTTGCAGAAAATAGTCGTAAACTAAGAAGCGGGCTCCATAATCTTATCAAACACGGATATGGCGCAAGGATCCATCGTATTACCTATGGAAAGGTCAAAACTGTCTTCGTGAGGCATGTGAAGTTGGGAGCAAACGAACCCTTCATGAAATCGGGACAGTAAACCAAGAAATCTCCTCCTTTGGCATAACGATCTGCCAAGACTCTACTGTTCACAAAATCCCAACCAAAAGCACCGGTCATAATGACAACGATACCCTTGGGTATAACTGCATTCGCTGGGTGTGCAACATAAGTTGGAAGACCGTGAATGGTAGTTTCTGTACCAGTTGGAGCCGTGGTGGTGACTCCTCCTCGAAAGCAATCCGGACAAGAAATTTTGGGAATAAATTGAGAGAGAAATCGAGTAACTTAATTGCTGGTTGAGTTGAGATTAAAGATAAATTTTTTTAGACTTACTTGCATATATAAAATACCCGATTATTGAGTATTGTGCTATGGAAGGATATTTAAAATTTGCCTATCCTGGTGTGTACTCAAATAAATGGTGAAGATAATCCATCCTTACGACGTACAATCAGCGTCAGCATTAGCATTTCGTACACGCCGCCATCGCGCTATGACTCATGGGATCCATTGAATCGAATATAGCTGTGTTGAAGAAGAGATAAGATGTATGAGATATTGGAACATCGGCGAGAGTTCTTTCCGATATTAATAACCTATGGAGTGCGAATATGAAAGGATGAAGAATGAAGAGCAAATGTACTCGAGTAGGTATTCTTGTAGCTGTAGGTGGTGTGGAGTGGTTATCATTAACCTATTAGGTATAGGTATCCTTCGAGTAAAACTATGTAGTCAGTCTTAAGATCTTATACGTATCCCCAACTAGAATCGTACTGGTGCACCTGCCATATCGTACCTAAAAGCGATAAGGTTAATGAGCAACCGTACCAAGTCGCCCTCATGCAGCCTTAAACAGATCATGTCGATGATTAGATTAGCTCGAAGGATCACCAGATCACCAGATCAGTGCTTCTGATAATTGTGTGGAGATCAAAATCGCAAAATCATGTGACCGACCATAACCTTACAGGGAAAAATAAGGCCAAAGAGCCAATCGGATATCCGGCTTGTCCTTTTCAAAGGGGTTAAAAACCTCGCAATTGCCATCTAACGTCCCATCTTATGTTCTCAAATACATCTTAGATCTATTTCTCTTCCTTACTAGACCCCCCTTTAATCAACAATTACTATCTGTGATCCGAGACTTGGCACATTACCCCAATCATCATCTCATTGACTTTTCTCCTTATCTCCAATCTCCCCACTCTTATTTCTCCCCGAGTCCATCTCCATGAATATCCCTCCGCCCGGAGATGTGCTTGAGAATGCAACCCAACCACAACAACCTGTGCGTAAACGTCGGAGAACACAATTAGCATGCAATTCATGCCGCCAGAGAAAGACGGCATGTAATGGTGATCGTCCTTCATGTTCATCATGTATAAGAAGAGGTGTTCAAGATAGTTGTTCTTATGAAGAAGCAACTGTAGGATCTAAAGCCTCTGCCAATGCTGGGTGGGTATCCTCTATCATATCTTCGGCTGTCACAGCGTCTCCCCATTATGCGGAGTGTAATCCAACTATCCATGGTCTTTGATTCTTGAACCCAATGAAGAGTGTGGGCTCCCTTCGTACATTAAATACTTTCTGTGTCATTGAAGGCATCCGAGAATATTGAGACGTTTCCAAAACAATCATCACAGTCAAGGCTACTGTCCCAGAATTATGATCTAAGGTCCAATCAGCTGATTTTGCTAATATTCAGGAAGACTTTGATTATCGATAGTTCAAAACCAAATGTCCCATTTAGAACAGTCAGTCGTTCAATCTCCTCGCCAGATGCGGCTACAGGAAATGCACCTTCTCCTGGAAATGTTGGTGGTTTGGCCATGGTTTCCGATATAGAGTCGCAAGACTCCCTCTATGGAGGATCATCAACAATTGCATTGCTATCTCAAGTTCGACAGGCAGCATCAGATCAATCATCATCGATGAATGCAACGGGTAGACCACCGCCTGATAATCCAGCTCAACCGAATGGTGATATAGAGATTCTTCATAATCAAGACTTTGCGAATTTCATTTTGCCTCCACGTCAACAGGCTGATGATTTCTTAAATTGTTATTGGGAATTCGTTCATCCAGTCTTTCCTCTCTTGGATCTTCAAGGTTTCAGTACTACCTATCAGAAATTATGGTTATCATCACCAGGAAAAGGTTTACATGGAGATGAATTGAGCGAAACAATTTTTCATGCTACCCTTAATCTAGTATTTGCTTTGGGATGTCAATATAGTAATGATGTCCCTTCGCATCGAAAATCAAACTATGCAGATGAATTCTATCGACGATCGAGAAGGTTACTGAATTTTGAGATAATGGATGCACTACAATTATCTTTGGTTCAATTATTCTTACTTACTGGAGTTTATTTGCAGTCCACTCATCATGCAAATAGATGTTGGAATATGGTTGGATTGGCTATTCGTACCGCACAAGGATTGGGTCTTAACACAGAAAACAATCTACATAGGACCAATCAATTGAATGTTGAGATCAGGCGCAGGGTATGGTATTCCTGTATTTCGCTTGACCGGTTTGTAGTTCTATTCAACTCTCAAATTTGCATAAGCTAATTGACAAAAAGATTATTAGCTATGACATTTGGTCGACCTACCATGATTAGAACTGGATCTTGGGATGTTCAGGAACCTGCTATAATTGACGACCAATATCTATCGTCAGATATCCAAGAAGTTCAACCATCAGGACTTCACTCTCGGATGTATCTATTTGTTTACTCACTCAGGCTATTCGACATTATGGATGAGATACTTTCGGAATTCTATGTCCTACAAGGTGGGAAGAGTGGAAATAATTCCAAGAATTTCGATCCTTGGTCAGTACGTGATCTGGCCAGTATATTGAGCATTAATGCGAAACTTGATGATTTCCGAGAAAGTGTTCCCAAAATACTTAAAGACGTTAGTTTGTCCGCACTTGGAAATGACTCTCTCACGCCTAATCAACTTCATTTGACGTTGCAATCAAAAGTACTACGAAGCAGGTAATAAGTTCGGAGCCTGTCACATAATACCACTCTCTAATTTCCCATCCCAGGTTCTTACTCGTTCGCATCTTACTCCTACGACCCGTACTCCTAACATCTGTCTCCAAGGAAAAGTCGAACCTGCTCGCCAAAGCTGAGCCTGGGCTGCAGAAAAACCTCGCAATTGGAGTTTGCACATCATGTGTGAAAACAGCTCACTTACTTGTGGAGACTGTCTACGAAAACCTCAACACGGAATATCGTAGCTCAGCGTGGCATACAGTTTACTGTGAGTTTCCGCAAGAAGTTCCATTTTTGGATCGTTGCTAGGCTATTAGGACTCATGGCTTCCTTCTACATAATCTCTCCATTTTCTAATAAAACTCAGTTGCTTTCGCCGCTGCGACAATCCTCCTCGCGGCACAATTATCTCCACTGATCGAAGCCAGTTTATCCACCAGCCATTCCTTCGATAAATCTTGGACATCATGTATTAAAATTCTCGAGCATCACAAAGTACAGATTCAATCAGCCGAGCGAGCTATAACGATACTGAAAGCCTTGAAAGAGAAAGTACAAGCAAGAAATCCCGAAGAAGCCGCCGCAAGCTCGAAAGGGAAAATACCAAGGGCTAATATTACAGGCACCCAAACACACACCGAAGCACAAATCCCCTACCCCCAAGTACCAACGCCTACAGATTATTCTGCCATAATGAGTGGGAGTATACCCAATGGAGGAATCGGGATAGATAATATCTCCATGTTTGATAATGGTATGCAGATAGATTCGATGAATGATGCGTGGTTTACTCAACAACTTTCCGACTTGAATTGGCTTGATTATTACCAAGTTCCGCCGTGAAGGTAAGAAGAGATGGAGAAGAACTTGACTTCCAATGGAAACTCTTTCGTTTCCGAATATTAACAGCAGGAAATTCTTCGTCTTCTGAAGGCGAAGTAGCAGCCGATGTTGGGGAATGAGACGCGGTTCTTTCCTTTTCGTCATCCCATACAGGGGTTGGAGTATTCGGACCTTTCCAGCCCTGATCATCGGCGTCATGATCGTAACGATTGAATGCATAATTGATCAACTTGTACGAATCTGATATCGGTAATTCCCAAGATATGTCGAAGAGTTCGGGATCTTTTTCATGCAATGTTGAAGGAACCAGATCACCTAATGAAAATTTCACACTCTCATTTATTTGGGCACCGGGGGCGCCATCTAAGCCTCGAATCTCCTGTAACTTGTCAATATTGAAACCATCAATATGTCATCAATATGTCAAATTAGCATACCATTGCAGAATCCTTGCTGCTGACGTTTCTCTTGTACTTGCGCATACGAAAGTGCTAATATCTCTTGCCCTTAACAATCTTCTTATAACTTTCCCATACTTCGAGAAATGTCTGTCGTGTCTTTGGGTCCATCTTGACGATTACCACCTTGTTTACACACATATCCGTGCGAAGGAGGTAGAGCTTAGCAAAATCCCTCAAGCGCTCCAGCGTCTGTGAATAGCCGATCTCAAATATGATATTTCCCTCGTCATTGGCTTCGTGATCAGCCGGTAAAAAGAAATTGATCGAGACGTCTGGGTAGAATTTTTTCCATTTCCCAGCGACTTTCCAAGCTGAGATCTGTTGACTTAAGTTTCCTTCAATGCCATGGAGTACCTTATTCTTGAAAGGGCAAGTATCTGGGGCAGCGGAAATTGTAGATTTGATGACTGTTAAAACAACATCTCGAAGCTTATCTGCTACTATGTCGTGTGCTACAGAAGGCAATCGGAAATTAAGGCTCGACGTTTCAGGAATGTACTCGTACCTGCAAATCTAACTAGCCTTGAATGATGAACAGGTAATGTAGAAGGGTAACGATGGGCTTCGTCAATGGAGGATCTATCAGAGATATACGAAGTGAACTTCGTAATAAAGTGACTTACGCTTTAAAATATGGCACTTCTAATGAAAGCTTTCTGCACTTGTTTTGAAGTACACCTTCTTCCTCTTCTTCCTCCTCTTCATTCGAAAGCCTGTCTTCTTCCTCGTTTAAAAACTGACCCTCTTCCCCCTCTCTGGCGTATTTACTATTGGCGTTTTTTGACAGCAGGTCGAGGAATCCGTCGAAATCTTTCTGCGAGATGTTGTTGAACTGCATCCACTCCTCTTCAGGTGTGGAGGCGTGTAATCTCTTGATAATGTCATAAAGTGGGCTCGACGAAGAAGCAACAACGTGCGACGATGGGGATGTGGATTTGGCAGAGAGTGATAATTCTCTGGTAGACAGGGGCGGACTCGGGAAAATAGTAAAACCAGATGGAGTAGTTCGACTGAGTGAAGATGAGAGGATGAGCTTTTACTCGTTCAACGTCATATCCCTAGATTTGGGTGAGTATCGAAAACTCGAATGAAAGGAAATGAGGCAGATAGGGACGAGGATGTTATGCATAAATCTTATCGTAGTGGATCTGTCGCTAGGATGCTGGGCCCTCCCTCTTAAGCGGCCTTATATAAGGAATCAACACCAAAGCACGTACTAAGTAATTCTACTCAATAGCTTGTATGTTACAACGGACGAAACAATATACCCGTCAGATGACAAACAAGGATTAATCATCTAATAGGTAGTCTTGTTATATGATCTGAAAGCCGACAAATCGGAATCGGTTTTGCAGTAATCGATTCGTCGGTTTTTCAATTATCGGTCTCGGGATAGTTATAAAGGTTTATTATTGTCGGCTTGCCGATACTAAAACCTTGTTGTATGTAAGGTTTATCTGGTAGGTGATAGAAAATGAGAAATTTGCTTAAGTGAGTCGCAATCCTGACAATCTGATTGGTCTAAAATACCCCGGTAAATATCCTGATAAATACCTTGGTAAATACCCCGATAAATAATCTAACAGAAAGCTTGGTATAAACTTTATAATCTTAAATAAATCTAACTTAAAACTTTTTTTAACTTAACTCAATTGAAATCATTCAAATTACTTAAATCATTCAACTCATTTAATTTAATTAAATTTTATTTATTTAATTCAACTTTATTGAAATTATTTAACTTTATTAAAATCATTTAAATCATTCAATTCAATTTTATTTATTCAATATTATTATTATTATTATTATTATTATTATTATTATTATTATTATTATTATTATTATTATTATTATTATTATTATTATTATTATTATTATTATAAATTGAATAAATTAAATTAAATAAATAGAAATGAATAAAATTGAATTGAATAAATAAAGTTAAATTGAATGATTTCAATTAAATTAAATTGAAAAAAGCTCTAAATCAGATTTGTTTTAAGATTATAAGGTTTATATCAAGTTTTTTGTTTGATTATTTACTAGAGTATTTACCGGGGTATTTTAAATCAATTAGATTGTCAGGATTACAACTCACTTAAACAAGTTTCTTATTTTCTATTATCTATTAGATAAATCTTATATATAATAAGATTATAATATTGATAAATTGATAATTAATTTCGATTCAACATTTGATTTAAGTTAAATTAATCTTATCATACTTGTTCTTTCAAATGAATTATTTTTTTATTTATTTTTTTATTATCATTTATTTTACTTTTTGTCAGTATAATACAAAAGTTATCTATTATATCAAATACCTTCAAGTTTCATCTGAAGACAATAATAAGATCTAAGATTTGATTAATTGAATAAGATACTTATTGATATATTAACAAATTTCATCAATCGATGAGTTTATAATATTAATTATATCCTCTCTTGTTATTAAATTAACAATTAAAGATCATATTAAGAAAAACTAACAATAATTCACTTTGTTAATATAAATAGTTCTTTATCATCCGATATTATAAATAAATATTCTTTATTCTTAAGATCTTTTCTTTATTATAATTTCAAATGTATATAAAATTAATTTACAAATAGTTTAAAAAAACTTTTTTAATAATTGAATCTATATTAGTATCGAGTTTGATATACAAAAGAATAATAAATCATTCATTAAACAAAATTTCTTTAATTACAAAACGTATAATATCAGTATTATATATATATAACTTTAGATTTTGTAATATATCTAAAGAAGTGTTTAATTCATTGATTGTAAATAATCCTTCATTATATTTAAAATAGACCTTAGAGATTGTTATATTCTATTCATTATAGATTAACTAATTCATTTTTATTTGATATAAGATCGCTTATGATTATATCAACTTCAAGATAAAATATCTCAATTGTAATTATATAATTCTGTTCTTTATCAAAAATACTCTTTTTAATAATATTGATATTATCCTTAATTATTTACAGATTTGTATAGAGAATATAATTGTTTTCATTATAAATATATATAATATTAATACAATCTGCTCTTTTGATCAATACTTGAAAATTCTTTACTTCTTTCAATTTATAATATTGAAGTATTGAAAACATTTAACTTTTTATAAATGATTTATTATATTTTTTAATTATATACTTAATTACAAATTTTAAAAAGTCTTTTGAAATTTGTTATTTAGATTTTAAATAAAGTTTGTCTATTGTAGTAATTAAAATAATATAGAAATTTTATTTATATATTGATTATAAAAAAGTAATAAATTTTTTTTTTTATAAATTTATTTTTATTTATTATTATAAGAGTTGTTATTTAGATTATATAAAAGTATTTTAAACTTTTAAAATGATTTATAACTAGGTGTTAAACAGGGATTTAAATAAAAATGATAATAATTTTTAATTTTTAATTAATAATAAATTATATTAAATGATTGATCTTAATTATAAAACTTTATAATAAAGAAATCCATTCCGATTATATTAATCTTTGTAGTTTTAAAGTCGATAATCAATATCGGTGTAACGATCTGGTCGAGGCAGTGGCTGTTTAAGGTTTTGTATGGTTGGTAATTGTAGGTTAAGGTTAATAATCACTGGTTATCCATTTGAAAGTGAATTCGTTACTAGATCAATTGGAATATAAATAAACTAATTGATAATTAAGTTAAGTATGAAGTTTTTAAATTATGAAACTATTCTGATTATATATTAATGAATGTTAAAAAAGCTTTGTAAAACCTTAAAGCTTCAAAAAACTTCTGGAGCTCTAAGAGTTTTCGAAGTTCCTAAGGCTCCCTGTTAGGGTTAGGGTTAGGGTTAGGGTTAGGGTTAGGGTTAGGGTTAGGGTTAGGGTTAGGGTTAGGGTTAGGGTTAGGGTTAGGGTTAGGGTTAGGGTTAGGA